>VZRW01000159.1:0-39099 GCA_013398125.1 Aegotheles bennettii
CCAGGCTGAGTTCTAGCTGAGCTAGAAGGACAGCTTCTCATCAGCCTGTGAAAAGTGAACAAGGAAAACACACAGTTTATCGACAGGCTTGAATTCACTAGGCAGGGCTGTGCACACTGAAAAGAAAACTGAAAACTGCTTGAAAACTTGACTTAATTTCCTCCTCCATTACACACATACTTGACAATCTTTTAGGTCTTTAGGACTTTAGTTGGAGGTCTGTAACTAGTGGAGTCCCTCAGGGGTCAGTACTGGGACCCGTGTTGTTCAATATCTTCATCAACGACCTGGATGAGGGTACAGAATGTATCCTCAGCAAGTTTGCTGATGACACTAAACTGGGAGGAGTGGCTGACACATCAGAGGGTTGTGCTGCCATTCAGCGAGACCTTGATAGGCTGGAGAGTTGGGCGGGGAGAAACTTAATGAAATTCAGCAAGGGCAAGTGCAGAGTTTTGCATCTGGGGAAGAACAACACCATGCACCAGTACAGGCTGGGGGCTGACCTGCTGGAGAGCAGTGTAGGAGAAAGGGACCTGGGGGTCCTGGTGGGCACGAGAATGACCATGAGCCAGCAATGTGCCCTTGTGGCCAAGAAGGCCAATGGCATCCTGGCGTGCATTAGAAGGGGGGTGGTTAGTAGGTCAAGAGAGGTTCTCCTCCCCCTCTATTCTGCCTTGGTGAGGCCACATCTGGAGTATTGTGTCCAGTTCTGGGCCCCACAGTTCAAGAAGGACATGGAACTGCTTGAGAGAGTCCAGCGCAGAGCCACAAAGATGATTAAGGGAGTGGAACATCTCCCTTATGAGGAAAGGCTGAGGGAGCTGGGTCTCTTTAGCTTGGAGAAAAGGAGACTGAGGGGTGACCTCATCCATATTTACAAATATGTAAAGGGTGAGTGTCAGGACGATGGAGCAAAGCTTTTTGCAGTGATGACCAATGATAGGACAAGGGGCAATTGTTGCAAACTGGAGCATAGGAGGTTCCATGTGAATATCAGGAAGAACTTTTTCACTGTGAGAGTGACAGAGCACTGGAACAGGCTGCCCAGAGAGGTTGTGGAGTCTCCTTCACTGGAGACATTCAAAACCCGCCTGGATGTGTTCCTGTGTGATGTACTCTAGGTGACCCTGCTCTGGCAGGGGGGTTGGACTAGATGATCCTTCGAGGTCCCTTCCAACCCTAGAATTCTGTGATTCTGTGATTCTGTGATTCTGCAACTGTTTTCTTCCACAGTTGCCTTTTTTTCATATGTACCTTGATATTTCTAACATAGAGATTTTTCTAAAGCTTAAGGAAAGTCTGGCCTTCTGTAGCCTATGGGAATTTCACCCCTGGCTCTCAGAAGCCATAGTTTTACCTGTAATTTTTGCATTTTCTCCGTAGAGTTTACTGTTTCACACCACTTCACCACTAAGGAGTGTACAACTTAGCAGCAGAAGGGAAAGAGCAAAAGGAGAAAAACAAATAAGAGAGAAAGCAAAATTCTGTGGATTTCCTTCCTGGCTTCAATATTGCTGCTTGGTAACAGGGAGAATACAGCAATAAATATTTAATAATTATTTGAGGTCATGTTCATTGAACAGATATCCTATATTTGAAATACTGGTTCTTATCAGCTTGTGCATGGGGAAAGACTTCACTTAGTGCAATATGGGGCAATAATCAGTGAGATCACTGTGGAAATCTAAAATAGTTCCTTATAAAGCTAAAATAATGACGTACCGTTCAATACCTATTAAATATATATATATACTGCTGATTCTCTGAAAGCAGTTACCTGGCAAGTAACTATGAATCAGGAATACAGAACTGCTCATTTCCCACATAAGTATCTTAAATCATGAGGCCACAGGCTCAATGTATTTGGCATCAACAATTCCCATAGCTCTCCATATTCTTCATGAATATAAAAATTTGACCATTATTGATGTGTGCAAGTATTTGCTGCACTGTTCAGAAGATCTGGCATCAAGTCCCTACAGTTCCTCTGAGATCTGTACCAGCACTGTGGAGAACAATGGTAGCTAATAATATCGCACAGGTAAGGCACAACATCACTCTAAAGTGAGGCTTATTTCAGTACAAAAGCTATAACACGCCATGTGCTTTTATGCTCCCATACTTGCTCACAATGAATGTGAGTGGCAGTTAATGACACAAATAACTCCACAAAGTCCATAAAGACACATAGAACAAAGTTCCCCAAGGCCAACTGCTCTTATGACCTGCAGTAAATAGACTTGGAGATCCAAAAAAGTTGTTGTTTCCCCTTCAAAGCACTAAGATAGAAAACAGATTAAAAAAAATCTCGCAGTCAACTCATTCAAGCATATAAAATGTAGACAATCTCTAAGGCAAGACATTCATTTCTCTGGTCAATGGATACAAGTATTTATATGCAGGAGGTGAAAATTAACTGTTACCTCATCTAAGAAAATATGTAAGCTATTGAACAATAAACCATGACATTTATGAACTGGAACACAGTATCAGACTAATCCTTTTATAATATCATTCATTATTTGACACTAAACTGCTATTTTGGCAATTACACAAAATTAAGTTTCTGCTAGATATTATATCTCTGATTATTTAATATCCTGTTCTATTATGTTCTTTCATACTACTGCAGTTTCAAAATCTGCTTCTATGCTTCACTTGACTCTTTTTCCCAGCTTATGTAACTAATATGTAGATCAAAACCACCCTTTCCAGCCAATTAGTACTGGGTTTTCCTTGTAAAATAGCCTATAACTTTGTACCATTTTTCTGTAACAAATTCTGTTACAGAACAGTATGTAATCCTGTAACGAATTTTAACTGAATCAATCAAATAGCTAGAAAAGTTATTCAACTTTAGTGTGTTGATTTTAAATTCTCCTTAATTAGAAAAAAAACAGATGGTAACTTTGCAAATTTTGTATGAATATGTGAAAAAAAAAAATTTAAATAATTCACCAAAATTTTCTCAGGTTTAGAGGTTTAACTATGGTTTGGTTTAATTTTTCAAAACAAAAATACCTTTGAAAGATTATAATAAAGTATTCTCTTTTTTTGGCACATTCTGTTTTGATTTCTTGAGACAACCACAGCGAGAGACCTGAGGCATAAGACTAGAAAGATACTTAGTGTTTTCACAGTAGAATTACATTTTCTTTGTGGTGGTGTTATAATATTTTACTTACCTTCAGTTTTCACACTGGGAGAAAATCACCCAAAAAATGCTGTCACTGAGAAGATTTCTTTAAGATATTGTAGATATTATAAACCATCCACCCACTTATCTTCACTTGGTTTCTCTAGGCTCACTGCTGTGCACTGTGACTTTAGGAGGGCTCTGTTCAGACAACATGTTTGGCCAGAGTACAGATTCATAGTCACTGAGGTTTTAGGAGATTGTACCTGGTTAAAAATAGACAAAGTAATAGAGGGTGGGAAAGAAAATCAATAATATCTTGTTCAGAAGGAGAAGATACACTTTGACCCAAGTGAAAGGTGTGGTAGGCCTGTCTGCCACAGCATTCCTCAGGGCACTTACCTTCTGTAGGACATTTCCGATGGACAGCAGCATCTGAAACATTGTCTTCAGAACAGCTTATTTACATTTTTCATTGAAACAGGTGTGGTTTGATGAACTTGACACTACCCTTATGCTCATTTAATAACAAATTACTTCAGAAATGCAAAATGACAGGTCTTCAGCCAAAGAACAGTGCCACAGAATCCTCCACTCCAGTGGAGGAGAATTTGTCTCCAAATACCTTTTCTCAAGGACATAAAGGTGCAGTTTTCTCTTAAGCATTACAGAAATTCCAAGGTGTCCCTTTGTTGCCACAAAACTTCACTTTTCCAAGTGACATCTGAAGTAGTCAAATTCTGTATGCAGGGTTTGTAGGTACCTATAGCAGGATTTTTGCTTTGATTAATTATTTCATTTGCCATGAGTAAGAACAGAAAGGGTGAGGAAAAGAAGTGGCAAGTCCTCGACAGTGCAATGAAGCAGAAGATGAGAAATGTCATTTTAATGAATGAAAACTGAAAGCAAAATGTGCAAGACACAGAACATTGATCAGGGAAAAACAAAGGAGGCTGAAAAAGGTCAGAGCAAGGCATATCAAATCACATATTAAAACAGATAAGAGTACAAAAAGGATACCAGGAAAATAGGATACAATTCACTAGGTGCATAAGTATTATGAAATTACGAGAAGATTGAGATATGAAAACAGTTTTCTCACTCCAAAATAAGGCAAAATAATATCAAAACATCAATATATTTTGATAACATATATCACTTTCTATTAAACTCTTTAGAAGTCTAGAAAGAGTTAAAATTTCTAAGTTTAAGTCATAGTAAGCCACAAAATCGGTGGTTTTCAATTGAAAAGTTTCTAACATTTCCCAAACTAGAAAATTCATCAAACTAATCCTTTCCCCTTCCAGCACTTTTAATTAGAAAGCATTTCCACTCCAACATCTATAACAGAGCATGATTATACAGCTACTTAGATTAATTTCCCCTTGTTTAATTTTAAAATACTAATTGACATCCTTTGGACGTTCCTATAAAATTCTTATCCTCCATTCATTTTTCATTAAATCCTTAAAGTCTACTATGATAACTCTCCTTAAATATTGCTTAAACTGGGCAGATGTAGTCCTTTCAATATTTCCTTGGAAGACACTCCCTTCAGGGAGTTTCTAACCCTTTTCAAGGAAGACCCTCCTCACCTTTCTGCTCCTGAACACCAGAACATTTTAATATCAACACGGAGTTGTTCAAACCCACTCTACAAAAAAGCAGTACAAGGAAAGGGAGCAACAACCCAGATCAAATATACTGCATGTGTGCTGGTCCCAGCACTGAAATTCTCAGTACCTGTAGGTCGTTGGTGAGAGACATCCATAAGCAGAGCCTCACTCAAATGAAATGTATTTTCATATAGCCCAATTTAAAGGTTTGAATTTTGATGCAAAGTGTGCCAGGCCATGTTTCTAGAATGGAAGCTTGTCTCCTAGAAATCAGTGCATTTGAAAAGCAAATGTTTTTCATACACTTCCCTTTCATGTTGTCCGGACTATCTTCAGCATTTACACAGTAGCATCTGGTTGTTCTCAAATAGCTTTGGCTTTGCTCATGGTGGCCTTGAGCTCTGTAGGGTTGATTTGTATTCCTCTTCCGCCACTGCTAATTTTGAGGGTTTGTTTACAGCTATACTGTTTTCAAGCCCTGCACAGATTTTCATTTGTGGGTTTGTTAGGCTCTAATGACTCTCCCAAAATGATAGATCTGAGACTCCTTAGTACCAGATTTTCTAAGCCTGTAACTCCCATAGAGAAGTTCCACTTCCAGCTTTAGACATATATGTCACTTTTTAGAAAAGGGCTAAGGCAACTGTCCAAAAGTACCCTGGGTCTAAAATCAGTCCTCAGTGTAAGCAGCAGCTTCTGATGATCATCAGCCAGACATGCTGATCTGTATGCGTTAAATCTTGACGTGTTCCTGTCTACATGGTCTTATATCAACATTATCAAGATTTTCACTGCTTTCTCAGTGTTTCCTTCATGTCTTTTTAAAAAAATCTTTGTTATAAAACAACTTTAGCAATTCAGTCATTCTTTAATAGCCCATCACTCACCCCAGCTCCTCTCTCCTATTATTTTCTCTTTAGTATTTTCTTACGACTTTCTTAGCAAAGATATTCTTAGTTGCTGAGAGTTTTAGTTTAGCTGAAGCTAAAAAGAATAACTTGAATTCTCATGCAATGAAAGGTTTTGCTGCTTGTGCAGTGAATGTACTTCCACTGACATTCAGTCTTGCCCTTTTCACTTGCTGGTTTTAGGTTTTTATTCTGCGTAAAATTATGTCTTTTTTTCTCCTTAAGCTGGGAAAGCTTCTATTGTGATTCTTCTCTGCTTTCAGTGCAGGATCTTCAATAACACTTTCATCCAAGGGCTGTCTCCCTTACAATGCCACAATTATCACTTCTCAGCTTATCTTAATTTCTCCATATGTGCTTCATAAATGAAGTAATAAGTGCTTGAGGAGAAACTCAGGGTCATGAACAAAGTCCTATATGATGTGGCTGGAGAGGATGTACCATCTGTAGATCCACTATGTGCCATGAGAATTTGCCTAAGTATGAGGAATAAACTCTAATCCTTTACATTAGTTCTATATATATCTTCTGTCTCTGCTGAATAGCTACAATTTTCATGTCAAACTACCCCAATGCTGAGCTTTAACTACAAAAGCAGATTAAACACAAGCTTGTTGTCCATGACCTCTTATTTTCTTCAAAATAGTTTAAACTATATTTCCCCACAATAAAACAATTTTAACAAACAGGTCTTCAATTTAGGAATTTAGGTTTCATATTGCAAACAGATTTACTAAGATTTTGTCTTAAAAAGTCTTACTTTCTAAAGTAACTTGTCATATAAACTATTCCCAAATACCCACAAAGCCAAATCCCCACAAACCTATGATTAGTAGGACAGAGCAGATAAGAATTCCACCCTTTCTAGGCATTACAAGGGAAACAGGATCTTTATATCATCTTTAGTGCCACATAACATTAGAATAAAGTTTCCTAAAGCCTTGGAAAATGTGACTTAAGCTGCAGATTCGGCAGAGTTCCAGAGACATCCAGGAGCAAAGTGCCCATTTGCAACAGGGGTGGGCAGTGAGTTCAGATGGTGACCATCCATCAGTGGTCCCCAGACAGGTTTCTACCCCACAAGAACTGCTTAGACACCAGCTTGGTGTTTAAAGCACTGTTGTGAAGAGCCTGGCTCTGTCTTCCTGAGAACCTCCTTGCAGATTTTGGAAGGGGCCCTGAGCTTTCTCTTCTCCAGGCTTCTGCAGCACCCATGCTGCAGAGAAGTGCACTCTGCTTTCTGCCAGATGGGAGCTCCTCCAGGCTGCTGATGGCCCCACATCCTACACCGGTGGGAAGTGACAAGGTCCGTCCCACACCCACTCCTCCTCTGCTGAGGCAAGGATCATCCCTGCAGGCAGTTTTTACCTCCCAGAGTAAGGAGGATGTCATTATCTGTAAGGGCTAAAACTGTGATTGATACAAGATGCAATCATTGGAAAAGATCCCTGATGGGAGTTAAATACCTTCTCAGCAGCACACCCCTCACTGACATATATACATTAATACTCTAATTATGATTATTCAGACAAAATCGTATTTTTGTAGTCAGCCTTAATGAATTCATATTTAAATTTATCCACCCATCTTTTCTTTGTAATTTATGAATCAGAGCAGACACACATATGAGCTGCAGAGCCACAGCAATATTTACTATACCTGGTTGAGTAATGACAGCTCTATGATTTAGAAAAAATGAAACAGCAGCAAGTCCCAGATTAGTTACATTTGTAATGTCAGTGCCAGTCAGCATCCCTTTCCATTCCAGTTCTTCACATATGACATCATAAAGCAGATCACAAGGAATAAAAATTATTCTCAGCACATACGAGTTATGAATTTCAGCAGGCTCCCAGTCAAGCCCTCTTTTAGGTTTTTTCCTACAGTAGAAAGCCTCTTAGCCTAGACACCAGGTGAGTAGTGTGGTATGAGGAGGAAGCCAAATACTGAATGTCCAGACAGCACACAACCTCTCACCGCAAGAAAGTTACTGTGCCACCAGCCTTAGGGGGTGGGACAACAGTAGCAGCACTTCTAACACAGAAACTACGAGTGCTGACTCTGGTGGGATTATGTTTGGCAGGGAGATAAATCAGGGTTTATGATTCCCTTGACTGGAATTTGACAATTTATTTCAATGGACCTTCAGTACTTCACAGTCTTTATGCTCTGAAAATGAGGGAAATGCTCTTATCCCCAAGGCCTTGAGAGTTACATTAAAATGATGTGCCTAATCCCAGCAAGATAGTGAGGAGTTAGCTATTTTAGTTCTAGCAGATTCTGAGGATCTTGGTCTTGTGTTTATGTTATAACTGCAGAAATAGATAAAGAATGAAAGCTCAATTTCTCAAGCCCAGTCTTAGCACGGGAACTGAATCTTAGTTTTCTGATTCATCCCCACTTACCTGTGCTTTCAGAGTCCGCAATATCCTGATAGTGAGGAAGGCAAAAACTGAAACTGGAAGAAAGAAAATTAAAAAATTAATATGTACATCTGTTATGATTTGAGGGGACATGCAAATTTTATGGTTTTGCTGCAAGGACCCAAAAAAGGGGGTCGAGTTTAGGACCTTTTGTGAAAAGGGGTCTAGGGTGGAGAAAGCTGAGGAATCTCTATTCCCTCCCACTTCCTGCCAAACTCTATAAAAGCTAGGAAAATAGGAAGTTCCTCCCCTTCTTCCTGCTCTCCTTGTCGCCACGTGGAGACGCCTGGGAGGGAGAAAGAATCCTCCCTTTGTCACCAGCTCGACACATGCTCTGCAGAATCCAAGTCCATCGGGTGCTGGGAAGAGCTTTGGACCCTTTTCCCTGCATCAGCTTTGCCGTGAGGGACTTTCGAGAACTTATATCAGCAAGTGGGATATCGGGTTGTATATATATATATATATTTGTATATTTTGTTCTTTTCCCACCTGTTACTTCTCCTTCCCCATTTCATTAAATCTGTTCTAGTTTTTATTTCCAACCTTTAATCCTCTATTCCTTATTCCCCTTCTATCTTCCCCTGAGGGGGTGGAGGGGAGCAACAAAGAGCAAATTCTGTTCTCTGGGTTGTGGCTCGCCCTGGCCACTTAAACCGAGACAACATCAAAACTATTAAAATGCCAAATCACTTCTCAGGTGTTAGTGCTACAATAAAACAAAATTTTTTTCGTATTTTGCCTACCTATTTTACACATAATGGAGCTGCTCAGAGAAAATATGTAACTGAGCTGAGAACTTGCAGCTTCCTGTTTGGACCAGCTTGAATTTTCCTGACAAGCAGCAGGATGAACATAAGGGAAGTAGGTGGAGCAAGAGACCCCCTTGGCTTAACTACAAGCATCTGAGTCTGCTCAAAACCAAAAGAGAATCATACCAGAGATAGAAAAGCGGACCAATACCATTGAGAAGGAATACTCGGGGGCATTGCCAGGGCTCGCAGAGGTGAAGTTAGAAAAGCAAAAACTGAGCTCAAATTGCAATTGGCCAGAGATGTCAAAAAACTACAAGAAAGGGTTCTTCAGGTATATAAACAACAAGCAGAAACAGATAAAAAATATTGGCCAGCTGTTAAACAGGAGAGGTGAATTTGTTGCCAACAACACTGACAAGGCAGAGGTTCTCAACACCTTCTTCACCTCTGTCCTTACCAGCACCGTTGGGCCCCAGGCCTTGGGAACAAACACCCAGGTTGATGCAATTACAGTCCCACCATCAGCGAAGGAAGAGTTGGTATGTGAACTATTGCAGGAGCTTGACCCCCACGAGTCAATGGGCCCTGACAATATCCACCTGAAAGTGTTAAGAGAGCTTGGTGACAACATTGCAAGGCCACTCTCCATAATCTTTGAGAAATCATGGAGATTGGGGGACATCCCAGAAGACTGGAAGAAGGCTAATGTCACTCCTATCTACAAAAAGGGTTTAAAGGAGGATCCAGGAATTTATAGGCCCATCAGTCTTACTTCAGTCCCTGGGAAAATTATGAAATTAATCTTCCTGGGGTCTGTCACAAGTCAGATGAAGCACGACTGGGAAAAGCCAGCATGGATTCACCAAAGAAGATTCGTTTTGTAATCATGCTTGACTAACCTGATTACCTTCTATGATAAAGTAACCTGCTCAGTTGATGTGAGGTGAGTGGTGGACATCTACCTGGATTTCTCCAAGGCTTCTGATATGGTTTTGCACAGCCTCCTCCCAGAGAAACCGATGTGTTATGGTTGAGACAAGTGGTCTGTGTGGTGGGTGTGGAACTGGCTGACAGGCTCTACACAGAAGGTGATGGTAAATAGTTCTTTTTCAAACGGGCACCCTTTCATAATCCCCTAGGGATCAGTAGCCCAACACTTTAATATCTTTGTAAGTGGTCTTGATGATGGGATCAAGTGTACTCTGATGAAGTCTGTCGATTATACCAAAGTGAGTGAGGAAGTGGACACTTCAGAAGGGAGAGCCACCCTGCAGGTAGACATGGACAGGCTGGAAGAGTGGGAAGAACCTTGTGAAGTTCAACAAAAACAAATGTAATATCTTGCACCTGGGAAAACATAATCCAGGAGTGCAGCATAAATCGGGATCTACTCAGCTGGGGAGCAGCTCTGTGGAAAGGGACCCAGGGGTCCTGGTGGTCAGCAAGCTCAATATGAGTGACCAGTGTGCTGCAGCAGCTAAGAAAGCCAACAGGATGCTGGGTTGCATCAACAAGGGCATCACCAGAAGAGATAAAGAAGTCATTATCCCACTCTACTCAGCATTTGCCAGGCCACAACTGGAATACCGTGTTCAGTATTGGTTCCTGCTACTCCCCTTTTACAAGGAGTCACATGGAAAAGATGAGAGGTAATGGGTAGAAGTTACCCCTGGGGAGACTCCGGTTGGCCTCAAGAGAAAAAATTCTTCACATTGAGAACAATCAGTCATTGGAATAAACTCCCCAGGGAAGCGGTGGATTCCCCGACACTGGGCAGTTTTAAGATTCAGCTGGACAGGGTGCTGGGCCATCTTGTCTCAAGCTTGGTTTTGCCAAGAAATGTTGGACCAGGTGATCCTTGAGGTCCCTCCAAACCTGCTATTTTATGATTCTGTGATAAATAAGAGAATGGAGGCAGAGCAAGGATGATGGCTGTGTTGGCACACAATGCAGTAAAATATTCCAGTCACAATATTTACTGTGTTCTCCTGGTCTTTAGGGTATCTTATGAAAAGGTCAAAAGGAAGGACTTCTGGCAACATAGACTAATTTCTTTCATTCTTATTTTGGGGTTTTTTCACTCCTCTTTTTAAAGAGAAAAAAATATTTTGCAAACTACAGTAATGTGGGGTTTTTTTGCTACAGCTGTCTGCTCTGCCTACAATGACCTGACTTGTGTCAGTAGGGAAAAATAATTCTGAGACCAAATTAATTTAACAGAAGAACATTTGTTACTCAAGGAGAAATGATCTAATTGTAAAGAATGTTGGTAAAGAGCTCATTACTGAGATCTCAGAGTTCAGAAAGCCAAGGTGTGAAACACAACAAATCCAGTGAAGTCACATTTCACAAAGACCCCAAACAAGTATTTTATTTAAAATAGGTTTAGATTGTCTTTTACTTTTCTTTCATTCTCTATTGAAGTTGAAGATGAAATGCACTTTTTGGCACTCTAGACAGCACCAATTAAACTTGATTTCTTGCTTGAACTGCACATAACTTCACTTGTCTATCACTTCTAAGACTATTTTGAGCTTTAAATTCTGCTTTGTTTAGAGATAAAGTGTTGCCTGCACTCAAACAACCTAACTTTCAACTCATGAAAATACGCACAATTCCCAAGCTCTGCCAAATAGTTAATTTGTCCAATATTTGTATTTTACCCTTATGAAAACTTAGGATAATTCTTCTGCTTTTTATTCCATCAGTTTATGGAGGATGGATTGTCTCTTATTACTTGATTATAAAGTACTTGACATAATAGTCTCTTGATTGTAATTGCATAGGCCATGCATATTGCATTACCTGCCTTGCTTTACCAAATATCATGTTTTCTTATCTTTAGGTTTTTTTCCCCTTTGGACTGGAAATCTAAAATTTTCTATTCATAGGCTGTGCTGCAATACCTCACATACCCCACGTGCTGGATGAAGTTCAAATAGTCCCCTTCATTTCTCTAAGATCAAGACTGAATATTGTGGACTTCCAACTTTACGAGGCCAAATATATTTAAGTCTGAAGACAGCAGTTAATCAGCTACATGTATAGCAGGCCCACCTCAGCTCGATTTCTTATGATATGCATGTGGCTGCCTACGCTTCACTCCAGTGCCCCCAAGAAACTCCTTCTGTCTCTAAAGAGTCTTTGTGGAAACAGCTCCATCCCTGTGATCCTGACCATAGACCTTCCAGTCCTTTAGGCTTAGCAGAAGATGAAATCCAGAGCTCCTCAAAGCCAGGGGATTTGGCATTGACTTCTGACTGTCCTCCAGTATTTGCAGAAAGTCCATGACTGTGAGCCGTCGCTTTCTCTTGCCAGTTCTTTCTCCTTACAAAGCCCTCCTACTGAAACATAGCAAATGTCTCAATGTACAGTATTCAGAAATTACTAAAGAGAAGCTGGGCTCCAACTCATTTTTCTACAGGCACTGGAATTGCTTTTATCACATCTGTTAATGTTCTTCAGTTTATATTTATGCTTGCTTGCAAGCCTTATCAATCCATACAAAAGATCACCATATCAAAAAAGGGATCACCCTTGACAAAACCTACCTTGACACATATGCACCTTCTTCCATTAATGCCACCCACGCTAGCCGAACACCAATACTTCTGGATTGCTTTGAGTCTTTCAGTGTTCTCCTACTGAGTGGATACTGCTTCACGCAACTGTTGAAAGAAATAGCTCTTCCTGGAAAAAAAAAAAAAAAAAGAGAAGGCTTTAAAGAGGCAGGACTGCACAGGGAGTTCATTGGACTGGTACAGCTATTAACGAGGCAACAAGGAAGAACCCATCATCTGAGAAAGACTTTCCAGAGGCATCCACTCTATTGCAGCACATGCTCACTCTCTTCAGCAGGTGGCTAACTAGCAAGAGTCTAGAAGCAGCTTCACGAGTGTAATATTGCTAAGAGGTGGCAACAAGCAAAGTCTCTTCCTCAGTAGCTCTTTCAGAGCCTGGTGACTGTTAGTCAGATTTTGATCACATTTACACCAGTACAAATCTAAGAGGATTTGTTTTAGGCTCTCTGTTGCAGATCATACAGATGCTGTAGCATTAGTAGTACTCCACACATCATTTGCTCATTACATCAGTAATAAAGGTACCATGGGCTGTCCAGGCAGGCTTTGACATTTGTGGCCTGAGTGATGCAAGGGGACGGCACAGCTGTGAATACTGGGGAGAAAAAAAAGATTAAAAAAAAAAGTGAAAAATAAGGCAAGAGCACTAGCGGGAAAGAGAAGAGGCATTTTTACATTTCATGTCTTGGGGTATACAATCCTAACCTAGGATTGTATAGCGACAAACAATAGAATCATAGAATCATAGATTGAAGTGTGTCACATGAGAGAACAAGGTAGAAAACAGCAACCAAACCTGGGCACCTCCCAGGCCCTGAGGATCAAGGCTACAGGTAGATTTGCCATTATTATTGCTGAACCTGATGTCTGTTGTCCAGGCAGTAGAGCCTGGAAATCAGGAGAGAAGATCAGTTCTGAATTTTCCCACAGGCTGACAGGTCAGACCTGAAAAAATCATTGTGTCTCCTTGGGTCATAGCCCCACACCTGCAGAGCAGGCACCAGGGCAGCAGCTCCTCAGAAATGTAGGACAAAGATGAAAATAAATATAGCATAACTTGACTTACCTTCCAAAATTTTTCCTAATTACAAGGTGGTATCAGAATCAGTCTTCTCCCTCACTGTGCTGCCTGAATTAATCATTTTTCCCCCTGCTCCAGCTCTATGCATGTGTCAGGCAGGAGTTACCCACTGCATTCAAATGTTGTCATTTTGACATTCATCAGCATTTTCTCTCCTCTCTGGGTACTATCGAAAGTTTTCATGCTACAGTTTATTTACAGTACATTCAATTCATGCCTCTAGCCATCCGAGGGACACCTTACACATCAAATCTTATAAAGGCTTTAAGGTTCATTTTAAGCTTACTGATGATACACAGACTGTGCTATCTGGCTGTGGAGTGTCACATTTAATTGCCTTATACATCTGAATCACATTAGAATTATTCAGGAATTTAGACAAATTAGAATACAAACTGCAGATAAACTGCTCATCTTGATCCTTGTCAGCATAACCCCCCAGCAGCTACACCAGCCTGCTCTGGATTCTATTTAACAAATTAATTTCCATTTGACTGCTGTATTTTATTTTTTGCATAGAAAAATAAGAGAGATTTTTGCTGGGCCGTTTATTTTTGCATGTATACCTGCATCCTGATTAGGAGGAAGGTATTTTCTACCATAAAGCTTGCAAGCTTACATATATTATTCCTGGTACTTAAATTATGACAATTTCCTTACCATTAAAAACTTTCTATTAATAATTTAGATGAGCTTCAGCCCTACAGCAAGAGCATTTTATCTGAAACCTGGGAAGCAAATTGACTGTATTATAGAAGCTAGATGTACATTTTTTACACCAGCCACAGAAGAGACATTAAATGCCGGCCATTGACACACAAATAAAAGCCTAAATTAAAGACAGAACATAACCAGTATGCAAAACTGTACAATAACATTGCAGCAAGGAACAAGTATATCAGTTAAGCAGTGTAATTCCTTGAAAGATGAGGAACTTGTTCCCCTGAAACACTCTCCTTACAGAAGGCACTTTTACCTGAGACAGCTGACAGTTGCAGAGCGGCTCTTGGCAGCCCACAGCAGGGATTTCATTATGTCAGGCTGACATTTGATGTGTTCGGCCTCCTGGATAATGGCATCTACTGAGTATTTCCCTCTTCACAATAACGGTGCAAGGCAACCTGTTAGCTCTACTGTTTTTATTTATTGCACTAAAGTGTTAAAAACACTTCCAGAAAATGCTACTACAATACAAAAGTGCATAGCAGTTTGCTTTCCTTCCCCAAACACTACAGTTTTTTCTGTTTCCAAGCATTTCTGCAAAGGGACAGTTTTGTCACAGGCTTGGATGAGCCAAAGATCAACCTCCCAGTTAAAGGTGTTATAAGTAAATACCTCAGCACATGCGTATACTTTGGGACAGTGTAGACTGCATGACTAGTGGGGATTACCAATGCCAGTGAGAGTTCTCTCTGTAATTGCACATGAATGTGTCGAATGTTTAGCGTAACACCTGCACATCCTTTGAAAGCATCTGCTACCAAATCCTCCAAAACCCTGTGAGAGCAATTTCCAAAGTACAGCCTGAGAAGTCCTATACAAATACGTGGGGACACTTTCAATTTTGAAGACCTTCAACCAGCTCAGTGGCAGCTGTCTCCCCTGTAGCAGTGACAAGGGTATTTCAGCTACGTGAGAATGCTGTGAGTGAAGCACTCAAAGGTGTCAACCTTCCTGGAGCAAAAATTATGTTTGCTGCATCTTCCAGGCTCCTCTGGTTATCCTGTTCCTTTGCAGGGCTCTGCACGATGGCAAGGAACCCTGCAAGAGCCGTCTGTTCCACGGCCAACACATTGCTCATAGCTGGGTTTCTAATGTTAAGAGGACATCACTCTGGCACACAGCCTGCAAGCACAAGGGACCTGAACTGAAATCCTGCAGCTGGAGGCTCTCCTAGGAAGTTACAGAGAGAAGTGGTAAGTGCATTGTGCATTTCTCACCCTGATGCGATGTCCTGTGAAGTGGTCTTCTGCGAGCAAGACTTCAGGACCTCCTGTTCTATAACCAATATAATAAAACGAACATATGCTTTTTACCTTTACAGTGTGATCCAGGGATAAAGTAAAATGGATTCAAGCCTACCATCTATGTCCTAGATGCATCAATAGGTCAAACAGGCATTAAAGTAAAAACAAGCTTTACCATCTCATTGATGCATGTCATAACATCAGAAAATGTTCCTAAACAGCTGCCTGGATGGCAGGCTGCTCTGAAGGCTAGTTCCTGGAAGACTAGACACCACACCTAGATGAACAGAAAATAACTCGTTTCATGTATGCCTCTTTCACAAATCACCATATTGTCTGGTTGATGAAAGATGGCATTCAAAATAGAGATCAATGATGCTGCTGTTGTGTTGATAAGTACTTAATAACTTCCCAGTCACAGCTACTACCACCATGCTTTAGCATGTTCTCTATGGGCCAAATAAATCTACAGCTGAAAGCATTCCAAAATCCGGTTTCTTTGTGGTGGTGCTCACGACGGGACTGGTGCATGGCAGGCATTCAACAATGTGGTAGTCCTTGTGCTGAGGAGCTGTTAAGGACCAATAACTAGAGAAATAATAGAAGCAGAGGGAAAAATAACAAGAAAACATGGGGCAATTTAAAACAATTCTTGAGATATGTGCCAGAAGTTGTATTTAAAAGCAGAAAGAAGAGGCTTGTGTAGAAACTTGTGAGGGTTAGACCTGCGCAGTGACGTTGTGTGGAAGCCTTTGTTGGAATTCCTGTTGAGTCATCTATGACTGACAGTGACTTCAGCATGGGTTGGACTGTGCCCCACATGAATGTAAAAATAAATTACCCAGATAATGTAGTAACACTTCAAATGGACTTAGTTGTCATGAATTTTTTTCACGGAGATTTAGAGTAGTACTTGCTCAAAAGGGAATGATTGCAGAATCTGAAATGTAAGCATTCAGAGAGCAAATTAATGTCTAATTATGAATGCTAAAAATAAAACCAGAGCTATTAATTTCAGGAGCAAATGATGAGTCCTTATGTTATGAAAAAAAAATAACAACCCTCTAGAAAATATCTGAAGAGTCCATTGATATTTTTTTACCATAATTTACTCAAATTACTGCCAATATTTTCCTCTGACAAGTTCTCTTACAAGACTATTTTGTATTCCCTCATAAAGTTGACACCTTCCAAGAAGATCTCAGGTACAGGAATAATTAATGCAAAACTAATGTGAATTTGTTAAACTAGATGAGTTTGGTGGAAAGTGAAGTACAGATAGGCTTTCTAACCTGAATAAAAATGTTACTATCAGCCCTCAGTGCAGATCGAGAACAGTATGATTCCTCTCAAAGGTCTTTCTTGACAGACACCTAGGTAAAAGGCATTTTAAAACACATTGAAAAGGTTGATATCCTTGGGAATTTTTAGGACTGCAGTCTCTAAGGGAATGTTTCAGTATCCTTCAAACTACATGGAAAATGGGAGGGTAGAGAAAAGGGAGAGGGAAGGAAATCATCTCAGGGCTACCTGCTATTCGTTCCTGCAGCAACATAACATGAACAGAAAAAAGGCCTCTTCAGTACCATGGCCCAGACTCACCAAACAGTCATACTGAAGCAGGAAAGTAGGAGTTTCCATTTGGTGGAACACCATTTCCAAGGCCACTTTGCACATCAATTATTTGTATAAGTACATCCAAATTTGAACACAGGAGTTTTGTACTAAAGAACCGTAAGTATTGGCCAAAATGCAAGTATTTAAGCCAAGGATTGTTTTTTGCCTGGGTCCTGGTTACACTTTTATTTTGTAAAAAAGGACACATTTTCAGTTATTCCAGTGGCATTTAGTTCATTTGTATCAAAGAGAGCATGCATCTTAATATAAGCAATTGGAAAAGTAAGAGAAGAAATTGCTGATTCCCTCAGAGAAATCTTGTCAGACTTCTCATTAGCAAACATCCCTCTCTCTGAAGGGCATTCAAAATGCACCAAATAGCAAAAACCCCTATAGGTACATAATTAATGTTGTAGTTGAGCTAGTATGTTGGCAAACAAGGAAAACATTCTATATATCATTAATAAAAAGATTACTAAGAATTCTGAAGTAGAGACCAAGGGGTCCAAATGTAAATTATATCAGAAGCTGGAATCCCAAAAGCATTGTCTTTATCTTAGTAATGACACAGTGTCTCCACTGCCTTCCCTGTAAAGTTTTCAAAATGCCAATTACCCGAGGAAGTACACAGCTCCTCAGGTGAATTTTGCAGTTCAACTGATGTTGGAGCAGCCGTGACCAGACAGCTATAGCAGTGCCAGAACTTACTAACTGAAAATTAAAGTGCTGCAGGGTTGTCCTGAAAGCACAGCCACAAACTTAGTACAAATCTTTGTTGTTTTTTATAGATAGGTGCAGCGTGGGCCAAAGAAAAGGTCTCTGCTCTGGCCAGCACGGCAACGCAGCCTGAGCAAGCAGCACCAGCTGAGAGGCAGATTTAGCCAGAGGCTGTCACCAGTCTAGTGCAGCTCCACCACTCTAGCAGGGTCAAAGTGTGAGCACAACAAGGTTTGTCCATCTGAAAAGGACCATGGAGTTACCCCTAGCTGCAATAGCTTGAGATGTTGGCAAGAATGGAGTTCTGCTCAGGTTGCTCTGTGCTCGTCAGCCCACTGCTGGGAGGCAGTGCTCAGCTGGCACGTGCTTTCGCAGCTTCACCAACTCCAGATTGCACAGCCCCAGCCTGCTCAAGCTTCCCAAACAGCCCAAACAACCACCCAAACAGACACACTCTGGGCCAACAGCACAACAGGCTCTTCACTGGCAGACATCACTTGTGAAATCTAAAGGGCTTCCCAGAACTAGAACCTCCAGTTTCTTTATGTCTCATACTTGCCCTCACTTTCACAGCCACGCCCATTCCTTTCCCTCTTACAGCCCTGCTGTGTACACATCTGTGAATAGCACTAAGCTCTTCACATCTTCTCATGTTCTGTGATAAGCCGCATCCATTCTTCTCTGCTCTCATCTCCCTTTTCCTATCCTCTCTTATGCTATTTTTCACCTGACAGTGCCGCTCATCCTCCAAGCACAGTCTCCCCTTTCCTTCTAATCTCCTGCTACTCTACAAAGCTTTACAGATTGTGCTTCTTACTGCTGCCACCCTTCCCTCCCATGAGCATTTCTGAAGACAGTTATGCACATGCTCAACATAAGCACTACATAAAAGCATTGTGGAATTGAGTCTTGGATTATAGGATTTTAGGGACTTTGTATTAGTCTTTGTTTTATGATTTGTGATACAAAAATGGCACTCGATTTAAAAAAAAATTAAAATCTGTATACATTCAGATCTGGGCATACCACGCATATGGAAAGTATGCAATGATTTGGGTATCTTTTTACATTAGGGTGTGATTCACCTGTGTGCTCACCAACAGCCATTTAGTTTCTGAGGCATTAAAAATTAGGAAAGAACCCAAACTGAAGAAAGCTTGAGATTAGTACCAGTGAACTAAAGAGAGATGTTGTTTTCCTTGTACTTAGCAGGAACTCGTGTCCTTTTCCCTCACCATTATTACAATCTCCTAGGAAATTTTTAAAAAAATCTCTCATGTTTGACGTTTGAGAAAAGTAAAGATCTGCAAAAGAGCTTTTGGATATGATTAAGATTTCACTTCATTGCTTTTGCCCAGATTCAGGGGCCACATACCTGATCAAAATATTATCTGTCTGAGGTTGCAACAACAAAAAATTAGTCCATGTCATGCCTACAGTTCACAGATTGCATGTTTCATATTAATGGCATAATGAGCATTTTCATTTTTGTACTAAAAACAATACATGATTTGGAATGTTTACTGCATTTCAAGTAACTGTTTGTGTTAAAACAAATAGTAAAGCTCTGCAAATTAGCCATTCAGACTGGCTAAAGCTAATAAAATTATATTCTGAGGCAATTCTTCGCTGCTTGCTTATAAGAAAGTGGTAACAATCTGAACGCAACGAAATTGCTTTCTCAAGGTAACCAGGTCTGTACCACTTACAAGTCGTTACATGAATGGTTCTTCTAAGGACACACTTCAAACAATTTCTTAGTATAAATCTTACTCAGAACTAGAAACATTGCACGAGTTTAGTGGCCCTGCTAATGGAAATGGGGCACAAATGGATCTATCTGAAGCTTTCCAGACTTTAACTTCAGACATTTTCAATCGTGGTGGATGTCAACCTCCTTCAAATTGTTTCTGAAAGAGTTTTTGGATTGATTTTCAGAGGCATTTATCCAAAATGGTGAAAAAATAGCGAGAATTACTTTTGCATGAAGCTTTACCATTTTTGCGCAGTAGGTACTTTCCGGTAGGCTTCTAAATAAGCTTGTGTAGAAGGATATCCAGGGACTAGAAAAGGGAAGCAGTTAAGCTCATTGGGAGCTCTTCTCCCATCTGGAGACCCAGCATTCCCATTATAGACTAGGCTGCTCTGTCCCAGCTCGGAGCTGTTCTGCCACATGGCAGAATTCATTGTAGTCAGGGCAGGGCCCATCTTGTCTTACTATCACTGGAGATCAAGTGCTTCTAAAATTGCTTTATTTTTCCTTCAGAAATTAATTTAATTTCATGCATTTCCACTCTTTGAAATATGGAAACATCAGACACATGACCACCTTGCACAGAGTGGTGAGTCATGAAGACAAAGATGAGAGATATATCAAAGAAAAAGACTCTCTGAAACTCCTGAGCAAGTACTAAGGCCCAACAAGAGTAAATTTGTAGAGTTTGTCTCAATTCTGAAAATGCAGCATCTAACCTACATGCATTTGGGAGGTAGGGAATATTCTGAAGTACCTCTAGTCCCACCAGCTGGGACACGTTCAGCGTGCTCTTGGAGCACATCTTCTAATTGAGTTTCATTTGAAAGAAGTGCAATTTGTGCACTCTGTGAACCAAAGCATTGTAAGTGGCAATAACTGTGAGATTTTTCTTTTTGTTATTATTTTTTCCCAAAAAGTGCACTCCTGACAAACTCAAACACTGATACAGAAGCTTGTAGAAGCAGCTATAATACAAATGCTCTGTGAGACAGTAAAGCAGTAATCAAAGTTAGAAAGAGAAGCAGACAGAAGAGAGGCTAAGAAAGAGGGAGAATCTCCAACAGTAATAAGCTTAATTAAAACTGGAAAACCAAGAAAAGCAAGAACAGAGTGCAAAGTGCTCTGGGATTTCTGCCTGCCTTTCTAATGACAGCTGGAATGAAAGCCTGAAAGCCACAAGACAGAGCACAGCAAAATTAAATTTATTGAAGATGAATGTAGTGTAAGCCTACAGACTGCTATACATTCAAATGCAGAACACAAGGTGATGAAACAAGGACAGAAAAACTGAAAATTAAATGTGAGCAGTGGATAGGAGGAGCTGGGATTAAGAGAAGAAGATGAAGAAAGCCGAGCAGTTGAATGCATCCAAACCCATACACCAAGACAATGGGAATTTGGGATCCCATTATTTTTTTATCTTCCTGTTTTTTTCTGTTCTGCCATTGTCTTGCAGCTTTACATTTGCCTGTCCCCTATGGAAAGAGTCATCCCACTGTAATGTCATATCTTATTTTCATGATTAGGCCTATAGTTGAAATATAGTGACTCACCAACAGTATTTCAGCTGAGTGAATACAATTATTCTAATAACTGTCTGCTAATTAGCAGGTTTTTGAGATAAAGACAGTTGAATAGCTTGCATCCTCTGACACCCCAAATTAATAATGCTCCAGTAGCAAATAATAAAGTAGTAGAGATTGGCATTATTACTTTCTGGTACAGTACAAAATAGATTAAAATTAATCTGGCTTGTTTATCTACACAGCCTAGACCATTTCAAAATGTTGAAGATCTCTGCCTTGACTTTAATATACAATGCCCCAGAGAGCTCTATATAAAGCTAGAAGAACTGTTCCTAAAGCAAGATTTAAACATTTCTAGATTACAATTTTATGAATAAGATTAATTAACCAACAATTCATTAAATTCTAAAGGCTTCATCTGACCATAATAATCCAGCCCAAACAGTATTTGGTAATTGCAAAATGATGGAGGAATGTGGATATTTTTCTTGTAGTCCATTACATAAGATTACAATGAAGAATTTGTCATTGAATCATAATGAAAACTTAATTGACACCACTATGCTAAAATATTTCCAATTATTAAGTTTCAGTCTGTCTTAATCAGTTTTATATTAGAAAGAGATCTTAACAAGATAATGCTGTGAAAATAATTTCATTGCATTATAAAACCTTTGGCTGGATCTCATAAGTAATTAAAACTCCAGCCATCTTGGAAATCTGACACAAGTGCAATTCCAATTTTAATATTCTATAAGATTACACAGTATCAGGTTTCTTTTATTTTTCTTTACTACCTGTAGTCAAATTTAAGCTTCCCCATGCTCCCCTATAAAAAGTCTAAAATTTATACTTGCAAGATAATTTCAGGAGGGATGAAGGTCGGACACCAGAATCATGCCTCAGGTCATAAATTAAACTTAAGCAACAACATGGATAATACAACAAAATGCAGCTACTTTTCTACACAGTATATGCAATGATTCCAAAAGACTGGTCTCTCGGATCTTTCACTCTATCCAGAGGTGCTCTTAGCTGAGGCTGAATGGCCCAAGATACCCATCAGATATAGAGCAGTCTTCACATAGGCTGGGGTCTCGTCCAATAAGGCATTTCTACCACGAGCTCACATTTATTTCAGAAGCCTTTTACAACACTGCATTTAATAAATAACCAGACACTCTCCCGTGCAGATAACAGGATGCATCACATGGCTACAGAGCTGCCCATCCTTCACATAGACACAACTGGTTGCTGGAAGTTTTAACGTGGCAATAGCACATTTTGAACTAAAATACCTGGAGGGAAGGACATAGAGCTGCTACCTTAGAAAATGCCCTGCGGTTGTGATTAAGCCTGCCCAATAAGAAGCAACTACAACTTCACCTTCAGCTGAACTTCTGATATTTATCAAGATCCCACAGCTTGAGTTAGGAGTAACTCATCAAATCACTGAACTGGTTGACATTTGAAGGGTCCAGCTGGCTTGTATGCTAGAGGAACAGTAAAGAGAATTGCAAACTTGAGGCTCCTGTTGAACAGCTAATTGCCAATCACGGAAGCAAGANTATTTGCACTACATTGCATAGTTCACTAAAACTTAATGTCCTGTGTTAAAACTCATCATAACTGTTGATAAGATGATTAAAACCACATAGCCACAATATTTTGATCCAGACTTCAAACAAGGTAACTGAGAATTTACAGCCTTGGTACAGGCTATTTCTTACTACAAGCTATAAGGAACACAGACTACAAACCATTTTGCTCATTATTTAATTAAAATCTGCCATTCGCAAGAGCGTTCTGAAATTTTTTATCTGAACAAGCTGTTTTAACTGAGTATGTAGGAAATGGCTAAGAAACCCTGTACTTGTGCCAATAAGAAAAAATCAGAAGCATAAAAAGATGCTACAGAGGAAAAGTTGGTATTATACATGACTTCCAGATTCCATGACAGAGACAATTTACTCAACAGTTAGCCCTGTGTGTGTTAAAATACCTTTATAGACTAATCCAACCAAACACAAGACAAGCTTATTGCACTCACTGCAAGGCAGTACATATTTATATGAAGTTAAGGTTGGAAATACATATGGTTTATGTGATGCATAGATATATTTTTTCAATTATACATATATGCATACATACACAGACACATGGACATATAAAATGGATCTTATAATAATTTCTAGAATCAAGCAATACAAATGCCAGGAATGCAAATTTAAAATGCATTTAAAAGCAATCTATATATTTACGAATATACAGTTATGGCCTAATGAGTTTTCTATTTGCTGCAGAATAGTCCAGCTCCTGTCTGAATGTCAAAGAATATCCCTTGCACTGAATAGCATGTGGACAATTTTCTCTAAGTGACATCAAGAAATATGGAGAAATGCATGCGTGTTCACAGTAAATTAGGGTAGCATATTAATTGTTCTTCCCCCCAAGTATCAATTTCATGATAGTCTTGAGTACTAAGTTTTCAAGAATAAGAGGAGCAAAACAGTGAAATACAGACACCACATATATAAAAAAGTTTATTTTTTTCATCAAAAATATTTACATATAGTTTTGCTTTGTTTACATACAATCATAAATGTAAGTTTAAAACTCAAGTTTAAACTTATCAGGATTTCAAGAACACAAATTTATTAGCTTCAAATTTAGCTTTAAGTTACCTGGCACACCTTTCCCTGGAACTCTCGGAAGACATTTCACTATAAACTGAGCTGGTAACAGCTACCAATTTCCAAAAGAAGCAGTCCCACCTGTCCTGCCTTCTTCTGCCTTCCTGCATATAGAAGCTGTTTTGCTTTGAACTACACTATTGTCTGCCTAACCCTTCAATGACCAGGTCAGGGAGCTAAACTAGTGAAAACCTGGTTTAAGGAAGCTGCATTGAAAAGCTACATAAAAAGAGCAATTATCTTCTTTAAGTTTAGCTACTCAAACCAGGGTGAGGCTAGATAAGCACCAGACAAGTGACACAAAAGAGTCAGAAATCTGTCACCAGGGCCAAGGGAGAGAGTAAGACCACTTCTTTGCTCAGCAACTAACTGCAAGACCATCTCAACTGCATTATGAAAGCATACACTTAGAGGTCATATAAGAAAAAACAACAGTCTCACCTGCTTACAACACATCACAACAAAATTTCACATTGCATACCATGGTTTATTTCCTACACCTTTGACAGACTAACAGGAGACATCCTAAAAGTAATTGTGCTTGTTATTGCCAGATCCTGATTTCTCCAGCCCAGCTGCATGTTGTAAGGAGTGATGGTAAGACTGGGTGAAATATTGTTCTCACACAAGCTTCTTTATGTGCAGACAAAGTGCGAATAATCCTAGCAGTATGATAGTTGTAGAAAAACACTTTGCCATCTGAACTTCCTGTCACCAGAAGTGTTCCATCTGGAGAAAATTCACAGCCCACTGCAAATCCTTCCACCTGTGAAAATCAATAACAGTGTAACTCCAGATGCTGATTAGAAAAGTTCATTGTGATATACTGAAAATTAATAGAGTACAAAAAAAAATTTGTATCTTTAAATAAATATACACTAAGGACTTCTCCAGGTGCTTATTAAGACAGCTATAAAACCAACTTATTTAATCAAGCTATTAAGTATTCATAAAGTCTTCCAACCACTGTTTTCTTCAGAGTGCATATGATTCAAAAAAGACTGGCACAGAGGAAAGCAAATGAAGTTAAATAATATCTATCACTGATTTATAATCAAACACTATAAGCAGACATATTAAAAAGCAAAAGTAGTTTGCTATCTTCCTTCTAGACTTGGATACTGAGTTCCTGGTGAAGAAGGATACCTTATGTCCTTCATATCTTTTCTTTTTGTTGATTCGGTAAGGTCGCTGGGCAGAAAACAAAGCCATGTAGTTGCCATTCGTCTGAGCAACAAACACAGATTCCTTTGGGTGCAGAGTCAGACTTGGACAAGTGTAACGCTCCTGAAAACAATTTTAAAGAAAGTTTTGTTGTATGAAACCAAATATTTGCTCAAATGAATCAGGTTATCTTTTGACATATTTGAAAGACCATAAAAGGCAAAGTGTACATAAGTCATCTTCATAGCATACATTGTATAAAGATACTTCACTCATTACGATCCACTGAAAGTCTTACACCAAGACAAGTATCAAATCAAATCTCTACTCCGATTTCCTAGATACTGACCAAAATCCCATCTCCCTCTGAACCATAATTATACTGCAAAACAGCTGCAGAAAGGTAACTCCAACATGATGGTACTCAATCTTCCTCCTGCCCGAGGAAAACTGAAGTTTGAATGTGAAAGTGAGTCTTCTCCCATATCCCTTCCTCCATAGCCATAATGTGACTTCCATGCTTACAGTCCTGGCCACACTGACAAGAATAGAAATCACCCCAATTCAGCAGACACCTTTCTCCATCCTCTCGTCTTAAATACATAAATAAATAAATAAATAAATAAATAAAAATCATTATTAGCTTAGAAGTTCCTTATGACTGATTTGTCATGTAGACTTCTGCTGGCTGTAAATTCATAAATATCTGCAAAAATTAATAACACTTGGCTTTACTCTAGTGTTCCTTTTGGAGACTGATTTAAGATTACTTTTAAAACTCTACATCAGAAATCAACTGCTTACATAAGGTTTCTACCTGGTCCAAACCTTTTCTAGCTTCAGCCCAACCTAAAGACATAGTGCTGAATTTTGATGCCCTGAATACAAATTAAGAGAGCGTTGGCTTTGGATGCATCTGCATGCGAAGGCTGACAGTGACCACCAGACGCCATGGGCTATGTAGTAGAGTGGGAAGAGCATCAGACTGTTTTTGTTATGTGGTTTGGAAGAGATGAACAGATGAACTGGGAAAGAAGTTCTGAACACTGTAAGGTATTGGTCATAGAAACCAAAACAGGGTTAGGCAGTGTGCCTGGCTAGGAGTGTGCTCTGTGGCAGAGCACTACTTGCTGCTGGGGAGAATCTGGGTCTAACAGTAAGGGATCAGAAAGCAAAACAACCTGCAGGAGAACTGTGCTGTTATGCTGGATATACTGTAGTAATGGGTTATTTTAGAGCTCTTGCATTTGTTAATGCAGACAAACAATAGATCAAGTCCTGTTGGGACTAAATCTGTTTGGAGAGTTCAGGAGTTCTCTCCCACCTTGAAGGGTTCAAATGTGAAATTCAGAAAAGCAAAGCAGAGTTTCCAAAATCACCACCAAGTTTTGTTTACTCACAGTGCAGAAAGGGGGAAAACTGTCCATTTCAGAGATGCTGTAGTCCCAAGGAGGTAGGCTGTGTGGATTTGTTTGTTTGATTGTTTGTTCAGTGGGGAATAAGGAGAAAAAAGTTGTTTGTGTTTTACTCCTTGATACTGAACCTGACTGGTCTGTGCTTTGCACATTCACAGCTTTTTTTCTTCCCTATTCCCTACCTAAGATGTTGATGGATCTAATATTGGACAAAGACATAACCGTGAAAATTAAACATGAAACAATCTCACTAGATCATCAACTCCACGTCCTTGTCAGTAGAGAATTGTTCATTTCAGCCAAAAAGCATCTGTATACAATCCAATCATATTATATTACATAGGATATTAGACTTGGGTTTTCAAAAAAGACCCAGGGAGTTGGAATTATCTATTAACTTCCTTGGTAATCTCCTTTGAAGCTATCAGCCTTTCTAGACAATTTAGTCCGTTAAATATCTTGCCTGAATAGATTATTTAGAGGAATACTGCACCTGCACTGATAAAAGTAAATTTTGCCTCTGTGATTAAGCTGTATCAGATATCTATATGCATGTATCAGGTTGCTACTACCATGCAAACATTAAACTCAATTTGTCAATAGCCCTCACTGCAGCTGATGAAAAATGTATCATTTTGATGTTCTAGGAAAAGTGTGAGAAAATAAACGTGGCACTATCACAACTACTGCCACGCACCATTGACAAGCTAGAATGATACTGCAGTGGACTTGCCCAAATATAGCTTAGATGTCAGTGAATGAGCACTGAAATGTAAATACTTTTAACACAAGGAAACCTACCAATCTTCAAGGTAATTTTTTAAAAATAAGTGGGTTTAAAATATGAAAATAAAGCAAGCCCTTAACTTACATTAAGAGCATTTTATACACCACACAGTGATCTTAGAGAAAATCAAAAGCTTTTTTATACAGCATTGACAAGCATGAAATACTAAATCATGACCCAAACAATACTACTTGTCAATCTTACATGAAAAATCTGATTGGAGATTTTCGCAGCACTTTGGAAGTCCCATGCAATAATGGTACGATCAGCTGAATCCCGGCTTACTGCATCTGTGCTTGTAAGAAACTCTCTTCCTTCAGAGAGAAAGAGTATATCCAGTGTCTGTTGTACTGCAGCTTTGTACACTCTTAACACCTAGTGGGTAAAAAAGTTTGTTATTTTCTGACAGATTAGAAGAACATGATAACCTATGTTTTCTATCTCTTTGTATAAATAACGATCACCAACAAATGATATATTATTTTAAACTGCAAAAAAGTAACTGATTTTAAAATGTCAAAGTACTAGAGTATTAAATAGCTTGTTAATATATGTAGAGTCCACACACAGGAGAATGAGATAAAAATGAGATAAAAGAAAGCATCGGCTTGTACAATTTATATATTATATTTATATATACTTAAGATTCTGTTATAAATTCCCAAGGAATTAGAGCTAGCTCCAAAAAAAGCTTTAGACAAGACAATGTTGGGGAGCTGTGTCTACAAAAACTCCCTTCTATTTTATGAACTCAGAGCACTCTGAGGATCAGTCTGAGGTTCTCTCCTTCCAGGAAACTTCAGAAGTGTAAGTTTTTGGTGGTTTTGATCTCAAAATCTTCAGCCAGTTTTAGAGCCAGGGAAAGGAAAGTAATTAGGTTAGTGGAGATTTGGGACTTACAGGTATGAAAAGGACATGGCAGGAAGTGAATATTCTTGTTGATCATCCCAGACTTAATTATAAATCACTGTTTATGACTAGTGATGAGTCAATGTGATGATTTGAGGCTCTCCCAGTCCCATGCTATGTGTGCCATTGCTTGACTTGCAAGTGGTGAGACCGGGCGGTGTCAGGACCGCATAGCAAGGGAGCAAAGCTTGCATGCTCTGCCAGAAACTGCCTATGAGACCAATATGGACACCCTCAGCAGAAGAGTGCCCCACTCACTCTGTAGAAGATACCTCAATCCCATTAAGGACTCGGTCTGACACCCTCTCCTGAAAACAGAAACCCAAGCAGAGTTTGCTCTTTTAAAGTGCTGCCATAGAGGAGGGGATGGAGGTGACAGCAGCGCTGCTGTCAGTACTTTACGGACTCAGCCAGGATCCTGTCTTTGTCTATGGGGATTCAATCCCACACCTCCCAGCTAATCTGGCTACAGACTGTCCTGGCAAGAGGCAGTCTCTGCTGCTTCTGCTGAAGCAGAGGCTTTTTCTGTCACTGCTGAAAGTGCAGGGCACCAGGGAAAGAAACAGTCATCAATACTTCAAAGCACGTAGAATAAATAATGTGTCTCATCCACTAGTTCCCATCATGTAATTAATACATATGAACAATTTCTAAAGAAGTCTGTGATGTAGAAGGAAATACCAAAGTTCCCAAATTTTCTTCCCAAAGCAAAACCACCAGAGTTCCCAAAATCTAGATAATATTTCAGGCCTTATACTGAAGTGGGTTGGATCCATGCAGAAATGAGTCTTCAACCACAGGATTCCGAATATTTTAACAGCCTATGAGTTGAATCTTAAAAAGTAAGAGATTTTGAACTATGCTAAGGAATATATGAATGGTTTGAGTTTCCTTTCTTTCCATCTTTCTTCTTGAGATTCTGAATCTATGTTGCCTACTTTGAATTTTGCAAATCAATACCTTTGCTCTCTTTTTCTACGATTTGCCTTCAGTGAAGAGAAACTTCAAGGCAAGTGGCCAGATCAAAGCAATCCTTCTCTCTGAATACAGTGATCCTTAAAACTAGGACACCAGAAGACTCCTAGTTATTAATATCTAAACTCTCTCTTCAAGATAGCTAAAACATAGCAGCCTGCACTTCCAGCAGGGTGTTCAGAGGTTAGTCCTTCTTCTAATCTCACTAGAAAAACCAGCAGAGCAGAGACTCAGAGTGCTTGAAGTATTATACTGAAATGGTTCCCAACTTTGTGAAGCATTCCAGTGTCTACCTTACACCCCTAACAAAGCACACGGCTACTGACTTCAGGGCCCAAACCTTTTGCACATACTGTAAGCACATACATTTTTTAAAAAAATAATTTTCAGGTGTCACAATGAAATATCCTGAGTTATACCTCTGTTTTATATTTCAAACAATAAAAGAAAAATAATTTCAAATATCACACACAGCATGAGAACATCTTCATTTCTCGCCTCAAGCTCAAAAATCTATGACTGTTCGGAAACGTTCAGAACTAACTGATCCTGCTTTAGGCTAGAGATATACTAGATTATCTCCTGAGGTCTCTTCTAGTTCTGCTTCCTGTGATCTCAGCATGTAGAAGGATTGCAGCAGCAGCTGCATCAATTGCTTTCCACAAATTCTGCAAAATGTACAGTTCAGAAACTGTTTACATTCAGTTCAGAACTGTTTGCATTCAGTGAAGAACCTTGGTCATGCAAGCACCCTGCACACCTTGTAATAACATCAACAAGATGTAAACCTGCAGATTCAAAAAAAATGGCACACTTTTCAGAAATCTGCCTGCATTCTTAAGATAGTGAATATACAAATTTGCTACTTACTCTCGTCAGATTTTTCAGCCTAGGAATCTGCATAATATACAAAGCAATTAAACTTTATAAAGCCAAAAGTGATATTTGCATATTTATAGCCTTCACTCTGTCTACAGAGAAATCACCATGCATAGCTATTTCTTCATAGAGTTATAAAAGGAAGCCCTATAGTTCATTAGTGAAGCAGAAAAATAAGCTATTTTGTAGGAGCAAAAATTAAAGAAATCCAAATTAAAACAAAAAAACCCACCAAAAACAAAACAAAGAAACTTTAAAATAGCTGCCTGGAATGATAAATGGAAAATCATACAGAAACCTGACATCTTTAGGAACTACAGAAGAACTGAAATAAAGTTAAATTGAGAGGAGGGGACACAAACGGCTCTATCATCCTGACAGACTGAAGGAGACAGCTACTTAGCAGCAGGTACCTTCACAAAAGTGACATGTCCCAACCAGAGAGTTGGTAAGATCAGAGGGCAGAGAAGCACAAATGTAGAAACAGGAAAAGGGAAGCAGAAACAAAGGCCAATTACAGCCAGGAAATGAAGAAGAACAAATAGAGCAATAAAAGATAATAAATTCTCAAATGGTGATTCAAGGTAGTGATTCTTTAATATTTTATTATTTTAAAGATAAATCACACTCAGACATACTCAGCTTCTTTAAAAACTTTGTGAAATGTATGTAGGTACATATCCATACACACATTGTGTCCCACACTGTTAATTGGTTAGGTTTAGTTTTGAGACTTGTTCTTAAAACATTTTTGGAGCAACTGACATTTCTCAATAAGGAAAAAGACGACTGAAGTTGGTAATGTGAAAATACTTCTAATTTTTGCTGAAATCCTGTTGAGCTCTTACATAAACTGCCACTATCAATTTAAACTTTTTCACCACTAATCATTAATCAATTTGCTTTTCTGTTATTTAATAGGATATCTAATCAAATTACCTATGTATCTTAGCTCTGTAACAGGAAACTGTCTATAAAAATTAGTACAAAATACCATCTTTTTCTAGATAGTTGATACATACCTCAGAAAAACCATGCTGCTTAATCTTCAAACCACATAACAAGAACTGACTCAGAGAACAATAAATTAATACTTTGAATAGCAGCTGGGAACTTGATTTACATAGTATTTTAATTCCCCCATAAAGATAGCTTTCAAAAATAACTAATCGCAACACCCCTGCTCAGAAAAGTACTCATAATTAAACCTGCTTTGTTCTACCTCAGACAATTAATTCATGACATATCTGAGGAACTTGCTTGGGGAAAGTTCCCTACCCTGCTGGCTTTAGTTTGTTAGTAACAGCTTTTGTTCTTTTCTATTTGCAGAATTATCACCCATAAGCACTGGAAAACCACAGTCCACTTCTTCAATCTAAGCATTTCCTGGACATAAAAGAAATTATTTCAAAGGAAGCTGTAATAGTCTCTGCTGTCAACACAAACCAACCTAATAATAAAGCTTCTTCACTAAGGCAAGAGTTCATGGCTGCAAGCATTTGACAAGAAAGGTAATTTAAGCAAATTAAATCAGTTTCAAACAGATTCTTATGGTTCTGGTGATTTGAAAAGCATGCTGTGATGCTGAATTCAAGGTATATATTTCAGATGGGTGTTGTAAAATACTTCACTGCATAAAGCACATGCAATGCGTGGTATTTTGTTTGCCAGGAAAGCTCAAAGCCTCCACGCAAGCAATTCAGAAGCTGCTCTACATCCCAGCTCTGTGCTGGTCGCCTGTAACCTATGTTCACTGCACTCTCCTAAAGTCCCTCAAGTTTTATGCAAGTGATGAGAAAGAAATGTGCTTTTATAGTCATTGCCCTGAGCATTAGGATATAGGTCTCAAAACAAATCTAAGAGGACTGCAGGCAATTTGGATCGTCACAGAAAAAATTCTTGATCAGTCAGTGCTTTGGTTTCCAACCTGTAAAATGGCTGGGATTTTTTCTTCCACTTCTTGTCTTGCCTTTTTCAATTGAGCGCTTTGGCATGAAACTGCTTCTTCTTATTGGTATGTTGGGTAATTAATGCAATGGGGGACTGATTTAAGTTTCCTCTGTGAAACAATGCTCCGCCTACACTAGTAATAAAAAGTGCATTTCAACTTAAAAGAAAGCTTATTTTCCACAAAACAGAAGCATTTTTATCTACTGCAGTACAAGTCATTTGTGTTGATCTATTTTATAGGGAAGGTGTTGAGGCAGATGACTACTATTTGTTTTTCATGTTCACAACCACATGACAAATCCAATTTATGTCTCTGATGGAGAACACGAATGGTTTCTTTCATTTTAAGAATTTAGGCTCCAAACTAGAAGGCAGCTTCAAAACACAGAGATAGATGCTTCTTCACACAAGGCATATTTAAGTTGATTAATTCCTTACTACAGGTTGTTGCAGATATGGAAAAAAAAAAACAAAAACAAACAAAAAACCCAAACTAAATCCAAGAACAACCAATTTCATAGCATGAAAACACAAAGAGAGCCATGAAAGACAAAGACACTCCCTGTGGTACAGGAAGCCTCCAAACTGTAAGTGAGAAAGGCCTGGGTAACCATTGCTGAGAATTGTGATAAAGAATTTTGCTGTGCTTTCATACTCATTTTTTTAAATGCATACTGGTCACTGCTGGGGGTCTAAAATTTATTTAGAAATGGACTGAAACTGGAATGGCTGTTCACTGACAGCTTCTCACTTGGATACTCATGCTTCAGAGAGGCATGTTTTGTTCCTGGACCATTTCAGTTTCTGTAAGACCAGTTGCTCCCAGAGAGATTGTATGCACAGACAGGTCTATGATTCTCATCTGCAATACTACCACATGAGGTTTCCGAATAACCACAGCAGGACTGCTCACATATGTGTTACAGCCACATAAAGTGTGTCTTCACACTCAGAAAGGATCCCAGAACATTAACATTTAAAATAAATGCCATTACACAAGTACAATGTATCCTCATCATATTTCTTTGAACTTTTTGTCCATAGATACAGTAAGGATTTCTCTGACTGTGAGTTTAACATTAGTTTTCTAAAGCACTGAATAAATCATCTTATTTTAATTACATTGTTCTTCCTAATACGAGCAGTACATGACAATGTATTGGCTGTTTCTATAGAAACCAGAAGTGCAAGTAGCTCCACCAATTTCTACAGCCTTTTTTCATATTTATATGCTATCCAGAGACAAACTCATTAGATCTCCTAAATACATGCTACTTAAAATGACTGCATCTCATCTGAAAGAAATTGGAATAGAATGTTTCCAAGGAAACAAATGCACTGCACTTGCACTCTAAATTTATTAAATTTTTAAACTGTGCTTTAATGACTTAGGCTTATTTCTTTATAAACTCAAGTATGGAGAAATAGCTCAACAACATAAAGACCATCTCTTTTATTTCTTTTTGTTAAGAATAAAGCTAGAGATGGTACTTGCAATTTTGTAGCTAAATAATGTTCAATCCAAAGTAATAATCAAAGATGGGGAAAAAAACAACCTGATGTTACCCTGTCTTAGCCTCTGTTGATAAAAAAAACTCTGCAGTGCATTTATGTAATAATTTTAAAAGCTAAAAATAACTGCTCCACCATTTTTTTAAGGTAATTAGTACTATGGCTCTATAGACGTCTATTTCAAAAATGGGAATTTTGTGTAGTTTTCCATAAATTTGCCTATCAATCCAACAGACTGACTTTGTATCCCTGTATTTTTGAAACCTGACAAAAAAAATCCCAAAAGGCTGGACCATTGTATTCATTTGTACTCTTCCCATTTCTAATAATCATTATTTTTCCTGCATGATCTCTTCCTTTTTTTTTTTTATTGATTGTACTAGCGTGACACTTTCTGTAACATTTTTCAAAAATAAAATGTTAAATGTTGTCTCCATTTGGAGCTGTTCCTGAAGCAGTTCGCTGAATTCCTCCAAGTTAATTCCCTTTCTTGAGATCTCCCCTCTAGCTAGTTTTCTCATTTTACAATACTTAGCTCAGTGCCTGCCTCCTCCAGCTTCTCTAATTGCTCTATCGAAGTCCAAAATCTTCATACAATCAACTTCTGCTTATAATTTCATTTATTCCTGTATGTGTAACTAATCTTCCCTTAAAAGTCTGTTCTGTGGGTGTGTTGCCTGATGCCCTTCCTCTCTTTCCCTCCTTGTTTAACATAAGCCATGGATTTGCATTTATGGAGGTATGAAAGCTTTAAATATTGCTTAGAGATCAGAGCCACAGCCCTGTCACCTTCCACTTATTCCCTCTTCAGATTACTGCATGGTGCTTCTTCAGGACTTGCTGTTCTGACAGCTGTAGCAGATAGCTTTTCCCAAAGCTCCAGTGGGCCTCAGTGGTTTATGAGACACAATACATGAACATCAACAAAAGATCAAAAACGGAGTACTTCCAACAGCTGAATAAATTATTCCTCCATTTTTAACAGAGTCCCCAAAAAATGTTAGTAATCTCCCTACCTTTAGAGTTCCTTGCATTTCTGTATGCACATCATAAAGAACCAGTTCCTGAATGCTTACAAAATGTCAAGAGTTTCATCAATCAAAGCAGAATCTAAATAAAAGGTAAGATATGTAAAACTCAAAAATAATTACATGGATTTTTTTAGAAAATTTAAATCAATACATTCAGATGTAAGCTCTTCAGTGATATATGTCCTTTCAGCAGAGCTAATAGCCTCCCTGCTTTACTCTGTGCAAACCTTGCTGACGTGTAAATAATCTCTTAAATTCAGTTTGACAATTCACTCCTGATATAAGGAACTTTAGCTCCTTTACAAGTATTATCAGTGCAAGACAGTTACAGTTGCAGTCTTGTTCTGTGTAAACTTGGAAACCCAAATTTAAAAGAAAAAAAAATTAGTCCTAGTCATATTCTTTTTTGTGAACACAAAAAAAGTCCTTATTGCTGAGCTAAAGGATACAAGTCTCAACCCTTTGTTCTCTTTGGTATTTCAAGGAATATTAACATTTCAGGTAGAATAAGTGGTTGGAACCTATATTGTTTCCTGTCTGAAAAGCTAATGTAGATCATTCAAAACAGAGAGTGACTGTAATTCAACTGACTGTGTAATTCAACTGGCTTGTGCTGAACATCTTAAGAAATTATTCCATAGCTCAGAGAAAGGAAATACTTCCAAAACACATAACTACTTTAAGGTCCCAGTGTTATTAGACAATTCTTTTTACAGGACATTTTACAGGGTATTTCTAGGTTCAGCTCCGAGGCCCAAAGATCCCATGGGGGCTGTTCAATATGATGCTCTCTCCTTGGTTGACACTGCAGAGACTTTTTTTAAAAAAACATAGCAGCTCACTTCCAAGTTTTCTGGTCTTTTCATAAAGTCTCTATAAACATTCTCCAAATGTTTCATGAATTTAATCAATCTGTTATACAACAATATAAGATCTCCAGAATAATTTCTTCGCCAGAGAGACAAAACTAGGTTTAACACAAACAGAAGGAAATACCACTATAATAAATCTCTACATTTCACTGAGAAGCTAAAAGCCATTCCATCCATTAATTTCTCTGAAATATATTGCTTAGCTTTATCTTGAAGATTTTAACTCCCTTATTGTTCTTTCATTCTTTATCTTGCTCAATACCCAGTGCTACATTTGAAATCATTTTGCCTATTTGTTCAACAGAACAGGCATAGCAATAAATGTCTGTCAACATTCCTTCTTTTTTATTTATTTTTATATCTGCCTTTCTGATTAATAGCCTACTGTGATGATTAATAGCCTACTGTACATTTCTCAGTGTTTTAGTAGCTGAAAGGCTGCCTCAAACCTATCTTCATACATTTTCTCTGGGACTTAGAAATTCATTTTTTATATATTCAATAAATGAATAAATATTAGTAATTTATGCTCATAAATTTATGATCCTCTTAAAATTAGTTGCCCATCAAAATCAAAGTGAGATTTCAAAAGTATAATTTGGAAAATTACACCATCAGCTATTCTATGTCATTTTCCATCAGCAGAAAGCACCAATGTGGCACACTGGCATAAAGCAGCCCTTTTCAACCACTGCATATGCATGTGTAATTGGACAATATTTTTGTTATTGGTGATTCTCTCTATCCCTGTGATGCTTAATGCTTTGCTCTGAATTTCCACCAAAAATCCCCTTATTTCCTGATATACAATTATCATTTTGCCTGAGAGTTAAATTTAAGATCAGCAAATGGATAGGCTGTTAAAACACAGACGTACATCCTAAAGAATGACCTCTGAAATCAAATTACCAGAGAATGCTAGAATTGGGTTTCCAATGTGCAATGAGTAACAAGGTTCAAGCTCTTGATTTAGGGTACTCACTCTATTGACAAAATATGCTGCAAAGCCTGAAAAGGCTATCAGGAGTATGATGATGGGAACAAAAAGAATCACTAGCTCACCCACACATCGTTCCAGGCTGAATGACAGGGTAACACACTTGAAAGAACAAGCAAACCAGGAAAATCTTGTAATGAATTAGGATTAAAGCACTTGAAAGATATTAAGGTTGTTTGCATCAAAACTGAAAGGAAGTAGCAAGAGGTCTCAGACATCTGTTGCAGTTAGAGTAAATGGCACTTGTTAGAACAGGATAAATTTCAAAATACTGGCCAAAACAATTTATCCAGTCTTGAATATGGCCATAACTGTGTAAAATGGAAAACACAGAAGGTGTGTTGTCTTTATCTTGTGCATAAGAATAACAATATAAGCTGAAAGCAGGAATACCTGAAGAATCCATTGAAATTCACCATAATAGGGAAAGCAGCCATGAGATACTGATGATATTGATGATTCACGCCTAACCAAGCTACTGTTCTAAGGCTGAGAGTTAGAAATGTAACTACATTATTTTGCAGTAATGATGCATAGGTGATACTCACCATTCTGCAAGAAGCAGCCGTAAGCAATTAAATCAGAGTTTGATATTTTTCCCCTTTTCTCCACTCAGCTATGACCTTCCACATTCACTCAGTACACACACACAGTTCTTCAAATTTTAAAACCAGTACAAATGTAGGTGTTTAACAGTCTACACCCATCACTGAGCTACAGCTACTTCAGATGGGAAAAAAATAATCAAAGGATAATAGAAACTCTCTCCACGTTTTGGAAACGTTTCAGAGTAAGAAAGTAAATCACACCACTGCTTTAGACAACCACAGTACATACAAAATTATGGTTTTCAAATGAACAAAAATGTCAAACAAACAAAAAACAAAAAGAGAACCCAGTACAGGATCTGTGCAAAAGAAACAGGTTGAGATTTTTGTTTTACCAAGCCTAAAGCCTTTCCTATTTTACCTGCCAGAATTCACATCCATTCACTTATTTATTCTCTCAGAAAGTAGATTATTTCCTTCTAATATGGTGGGATGTTTCCTTATCTCTTCATTAGCATCAGCTTACAGAAATAAAGTTACATACAATCCTTCTAAGCACTGGAGTGTCCTGCGGGTACAGAGTCAACCACATGTGCATTCCTCAGTGACCAACAGCTCCTTAAGCAAAGTTTCAAGGTTGGAGCACCAGCATTGCAAAAATGAGTGTATGGTTAGTCAGTGAGATAGAAATGCATTACTCTCATTTTTGCTGTATATAGCAACCTGGCCACAGAATGCATTGTCTTTTGAGAAATCACATCATAAGGTCATCATAAGACATCAAAGGATGTCACAGCATGCACTGTTGTGACATATTGCATGCAACAGCAATACTCTCAGTCAAAAAGAAAAAATTCATAGTGTAACAATCTGGAGTACAGTCTAGTTCAGCGACAGTATTAAAAGACCGGGAACGACCCACGGAAAGACAAATACCTCTTTGCACCCTCTTGAAAAAGGCACCATATCCACACCAGTAGAGCAGGAGGCAAAAAACCACAGTTAGGTAGTAAATTGTAATGATACAATAAAATACTGTTTGAATCTCGTAAGACGACAGAGTCCCTAGTTACTAGATAACATGGGGACTGTTTTAGAGTGAATGTATAGTCAAATTAAAAAAATGTTAAGCATTCATGTTTCACTTCAACATTGACATAAATGGCTTTTACGGTGTCTCGAAATGAATCATTGATATTGTCACCAAAGGTTTTCACTACTGGCTCAACATGCACACATACATGCAGCTTTTATGTCATCCCCTGCAACCTACACAAAGGTGATCCCAAGCATAACTATCATTTCTTATAACTGCAGTGGCAAAGTGCTGAAAACTGCAGTTTTGCTCTGCAATTTTGCCAGACATGTAGTTTACACACAAGTTACTAGAATTAAACTATACTAGAACATCATCTCAAGCCAGGCAACTCCTAATTTTATCAGAAAGGCACAAGATATGAATGGGTGGGCTATTTAAGTCTACAGTTTATCAGCATGGGTTTGCTCCTTTGCCTTCTTACAATGTCATTTACAGAGACAAATACCTCACAAATTGCACATTGCTCCTTATCTTTTCATTGTCTACTGCAACCTCCATCTCAAGACATTTGATTGCTTCTCACTGCAATAATGCCTCATATAAACTATGCCAGACATATCAATTGACAGCTTGGCTGTGGTTGAGCTGAGGCACCAGAATTTAGAACCTAACAGGAAGGAGCTTGCTTTAAGAGATCAACACATTTAGTGTCTTCATTGATTGGAATAAAATACTGCTCAATACCTCATCTGGAACAAGAAGAAAGCACTACTGAAACTCTGACATTTCACAAGGGGGAAAAAAGACCAAGAACAGCATTTTTTGAGCCATTTGTCTTGGTGCCACCATACACTGTTCAAAGATAAAACCAAAATACCAGGGACTGGCAGTGATACTGACAATAGAAGAACATCAGACTCAGGAGATTACTCAGAACTAATTTATCTAGCACAACCATTAACATGTTTTACTTAGCCCTTTAATTCTACTTGAGTCAATGCCTATTTTGCATTGTACTCAGGTCTCGTCATCACAATCTCTGTTATTAGAATTGCTGAAAAAAAAAAATCTTGTTCAAGAATAACCCTTGAACTGTAAATATCCAGTGTAAATGAATCTTCTGTTTCCTTGAAACTGAAGTGCCTTCTCCAATATCAATATTTGAGATTGTATCCTACCATCTGTGAAACATTTCTAACTGCATTCTTCCATAACAGTATCCAACTCCCTGAGCTTGTAAAGCCC
>VZRW01000160.1:0-28997 GCA_013398125.1 Aegotheles bennettii
CGGTCGGTGCCGCTGTGCCGGGTTCCCGGGCCGAGCTGTCAGGCGGGAGGCTGGGCTCGGCGTCGGTCAGTTCGGAGGGACGAGTTGTGCGGAGCGGGTATTTTTAACTCTGCCCTGCAAGGGGGACGCAGCAGCCTTCCGTAAGGTGAAACCCACAGCCTGGGGCCGCAGCCGGTGGGGCGCGGTGGGCCCTGGTGTTGTCCCAGCGGGAGCCTGGGGTAGGGTTCGTGGCTGCTGATAGAACCGCACCGGTAAACGCACCAGTGGACCTTGTGAGGCGTGAAAACATCGTCGGTCTTGCGAAAGTTACTGACCTGAGTTGTTAGTGCGGAGAAGGGAGGCTGCCTGCAGCAGCGGGCTGGAAGCCCCTGAAGAAATGGAAAAGCGAGCCCGGTGTCAGGCTGGGGCGAGATTCCTCCCGGTGAGAGTTAGTCTGGGCATGGTCCAGGTCTGCGCCTTGTGAGGTGACAGCCGCTCACCAGAGCCGGGTGCTGACAGAACTGCTTTTGGAGAGAAACTTTGTTGTTGCCGAAAGCCTGGTAGGAAGCTGCCTTAAATTGCAGCAGGGGAGATTCAGACTGGACATTAGGAAATATTTTTTCACTGCAAGGGTGATTGGGCATTGGAATAGGTTGCCCAGGGAGGTGGTGGAGTCACCGTACCTGGAGGTGTTCAAGATGCATCTGGATGTGGCATGGGGTGATGTGGTTTAGTGGTGATGCAGGTGGGCAGTTGGACTGGATGATCTGGAAGGTCTTTTCCAGCCTCGATGATTCTGTGATTCTCAGATATTTGGCCAGCAATAGTTACAGGGAGTTGTTTGCATGCCTCACCCCAGGGTCCTGCTTCCATTAAATACACTCTCTGTTGTTCCTTAGGAACAGCTACAAGTCAACGATCTGAATTAGGTCCAGCTTATCATTACCTTTTTTATGGTACTTCTCTAAGCAACCTTGTAGAGGACTACCTGTAGCTGGGGTGATGTCTCCACAGTCATTAAATAAGATGTGCTATGGAAAGAAGGCCCAAATTCTTTTAATTTGGTGTCTTGACAGCAAGTATGCTGGGAGGGGGAGGAGGAGTCTTGTATCTTGTCGGGTTTGTACATCAACAGATGATTGCAGTGATCCCAGGCTACTGTTACTCTTACAGGATCTAAATCGATCAAGGACTAGTCCTGTTTTATGTGAGTCTAACTCTGCTGTCTCTCACCAAAGTTAATGAAAGTATTAATAGACACAGCTTGAGTCTGTCTGCTTTGGATAGCTCACGAATAATAATTTATTTATCCGAGTTAAGCTGCACTTGAAAACTAACTAGTTGTTTTAAAAAGTACCAACCCCAAAGCCCAAGGGCTTATATTTAATTTTAGTGGAGCTGAGAGCTGGTAGTCTCTTTGCTGCTGTTGCAGTACTTTGAATAAAGCAGCCGAACAGAAGTGCATCTTTAGGAACCGCCTTGAGTACCTGCCACATGCTGAACTCCAAGGGATGTGTCTTTAACAGCTCCTCAAGTTCTGCTACGTGAGCACACGGCAAAAGTTTATGGAGTGTATTTAACCAGTCTATTTGGCAAATTTCTCCCCTTCGCATTTCACTTGTGTTTCAGCTCTGCAAACTAAATACAAATTGGAGAGTAGACGGACATTTGAATTTAAGTCACTTAGTAGTGGATGACTTGTATCACTTTCACCATCTTCCATGTGAATAATTTTTAATTAAATGGAGTGGGCTGCTAAAGAAAACCATTGTGTTTCTAGCAGGTATCTGGCAGGCTTTGTGACCTGTTTTTTCTCTTGTGCATTGCACTTCAAGTACTTCTGTGTCAGCATTTGTGTGGGATTCCCCTCTGTGCTAACTCTGAAAGTGGAGAAAAATTAACAGTTATTTACTAATAGGTAATAATTCATCTTTAAGGCACTTGTTTTTGGACCATAATACTTCAATTCAGCAATAATGCAGTTCTTAATTTTAGAGTATCCCATCTGATTCAAGGCCCATGTTGAGTTTAATGCTGCTGAACATCACGCCTTCAGTGCTGACTTATACCTGAGACGTGTCACCTGTGTCACAGGGAGCGAGAAGCACTTCATCTGTTGCATTTTGGATGCCTGACTTAAAATGTGAATCTAAAATTTTACTTCCCTCTCATCTTTTGAGTTTTTTTTTCTTTTTTAACAGTTACAATTCATGCAGCTGAAATTGTAATTAAAATTTATTCTTGTCTCATTAAGTGGTATTATTGTGCTTTTAGTTTTATATAGTTTTTATATGCAGACGTTTGTTTTTCAGAGTTTCTTGAGGTACTTGTTTAGGATTTCTTTCTTAGTTTCATGACTTTTTGAAAGGGCTGTTCAGACTGACTGAGATATTGCTGCACGCTTGGGTGTTCTTGGTTGTGTTGCTGTTGGTGATAGGAGCAGTCCCTAGGTTTTTGGTCATGCTTTGGTATGCAAGTACACAGATTAAAGGCAGAATTTTGTCTGGTAAGATCATGTTTTGCATTGTAAATGAGCATACTGCTGATGATTTAAGTGTTAATAGGATGACAAAGGTGTCTGCTAATCTGAGTAAAAATTCACTTGAGCGGTGGGAGGAACTTGATTGAGACCCAGGTGCTGTAAGTGTGTGTTTTTGGTAGAGTTCAGTGGAAATCCGGAGTGGAACAGCAGATTTTTTTATTGTTATAGTCAAAAACTCAACAGCTCTAGTGTCGTTAATCAGGTTCAGACTGCAAAGATTTTCAGTGGGTTTTCAAACTTCTCGGCATTTTTGAAAAACCAGAGAGCAGAGCCCCTGTTCCGAAGAGCGCTTTGCTCGCCGCTCCCTGCAGCGCTGCTGACCTGCTCCCACAGGGCCACCGCCGGCTCTCCCGAAGCCATGGGGAGCTGGGAGCCACACGTTCTGGGTCATGGGCGGGAGCCCTTCCCTGCAGGCGTGGGGCACCTCTTCCATGCTGGTACTACTCTAGTAAAACAGGAGTTTATATCAATGCTGTAAATGTGTTTTATTAGCACAGCTGCCATTTCTAACACTTCCACTTACGATTTATGTTGGTGAGAAGGCTCGGTGGGAAGTGCGACAGCTGCAGAAGCTTCTCACTAGATGAGTAAATATTGTACCTCTGATAGTCTCCAACCTTTTCACCCGGGGATATCCTCCCTCCCTGGTAGAATTTTTCACACACATGGTCCAAATCTCACTCATCTTTCATGCAGCATCGGAAGCACAAAGCATGCAGAAATGATCCCCAGGAAAAACCCTGGCATATGGGTACAGCCATAGTTGTGGAATGGCTCTGCTTTTTCTTGCCTTGGCTCCTGTAGCACAGAGGGGCTGTTGGGATGCGCTGGTGATCGGTGAGTGGTCAGCCCCTGAGCAAACCTGAGCCTTTCACATTTTTGCAGTGAGTCAATCTTGCTGTCCTAGAGGTGAAGGGGAGCTGTGGTGTGTAAGCCACTTCTCGTGTACTCTGGATAAGGTGAAAAAATGAAGAAATAAATCTGCTGTTCTGTAGGCTAAGCTGTTTTTCTGGACCGATGTTAATTAAGGATTGTTTGTACACGTAGTGAACAAAGCTTTATCAACAGCTAGCGAGTAGCTGCAATTTAAACTAGGGGAAAATAAAACAATAACAATAATTAAAAAATCCTTCTGTTAGTACAATGCTTGTCATCTAAGGAAATGGTTTAACTGTATGTGTTGCTTCTGCAGCGTAGATCAGCCCTCTGCCTCTGCCTTAGCCCCAGAATCCCCCTTTACATGGCCCTGCCCGCTTCAAACTGGGAAAGTTAAGTGTGACTCTGCATTCTTGGCTAGGGTGACATTTTTAGTGGAGCACAACTATAAAATTACAGTAACATAGGTACTTGCATGGTTTGTTTTCCTTAGGAAAAAGGAGTTAAACTGCAACTGTGCTGAGTGCATTTTTAAAGCTCAGGCAGCTGAAGTCTTGTGTAGAGAAAGAAGCTGTAAGTGCCATAGTGTTGATACTACATTCACATTGCTGGGCAATATCTGAATGGCGACTTTAAGCTCATGAGGTACTTACTAAAGAGCTCTGAACAACCAGAGTTAGTCAGCATTGACTCAGGCTTAGTTAGGGAAGTGTTTATAAGTATTTGGGGGCAATAGTAATTGGCGGTTACCATTGCTTAGTAGTCATGTTTCACCAGTTTGGAAAGTGTATTTCTTGAATGGTTGGGGCTGGAAGATGGACATAAACAGGCAAGTGACTGCGCGCTGACAGAAACTGATCCTAGACGTAGCTGCGATGCCTTCATCAGCTCAAAATAGAGTGAATGAGAAAATGCTTGTCCTCCTTTTAAGTATGTTTAATAAAGTTTGTTTAAAGAAACAGAAATGGGGGTGGTTGTCATGCTGTGCATGAGGAAAGAGGATTTTTTTGTTCTGTTTCCCCAGTGTGACCGAGTCTGTCCAACCCTTACTCTGTCAAAAAATTTGAAGGACCCCAAACTGTTGGAATTGCAGTTTCCTGATATGAAGCCACCTGGGTTTTATGTGTAGTAGGGAGTATACAGGTGGTGTCAAGAAGTACATCACTGGTGCACACTTGGGGGACTGGAAGAACCAGGCTACCTCATACAGTGTAGAGCTATGGAAAAATAATTTTCCCAGGCTGACAAAGATCTTTGCTTTCCTGCTAATAGTGAAGAATTGAAATCTCTTAAAAACACTTTTCTCAGCTAGGACTATGTATTTTGAAGCACTTTATCGCTCTCCTAGTGAAGACAGGTAGTTAAGCTTTCTTTTTCCCCCCCCAAGACGACAAGTGTTTTGGGCAGTGGTTTTGGTTTTCAAACCCTGTGCATATCACTCACTGTACCTGGCTGTCTCAGACTCCGCGCTTCTTTTTGGTAGTTGTCATGCTGGTGTCACAAACCAGTCTGGAGATGCGGATAATGAGATTCTTGGCAGACATTAGATGCCACTCAGTGAAGGAAGGTGGTACATCACAGATGAGTAGTTTCTAGCCTGTAGACCTTCCTTGGACAGTGCCTTGACCGAGAAAAGTAAGCTGGAAAACACAGTACACCAGTGCCTTTTGCAGCTTCTAAATTGGTCCACACCTAAGGGTCCATAAATTGGTGAAGGTTCACTACAACCATTGTCACTACCAAGGACATCATCTGTGTCATGTCTTAATGTCTGGTACTGCCTCTACAATGCAACTTTGTTACGTAGAAATCAGTAAACAAACTGGTTCAGATGGGCACAAAGTGTCTGGCTTTTCTCCCCCCTTACAAAATTTTGCACTGTGAAGCTTATCCAGTTCCTAGGATTAAGGTATCAAGGGGAAGGAGAGAGAGACTTTCTTACAGATTTGAGAGTTCTTTTATTTTTGTTTCAGGCAGGTGCTTGAAGTTGGCAAGAATGTCATCCTTCTTGTAGGAGCTGGTATGTGCTGGCTGGGCTGAGCATATGTTATTTTTGCAGAGGGATTGAGGGAGGTGTCGTGTATATGCTGCTCACCCAGCTGGCAGGGCCCACGTGCTGAACAAGGTGACTGAGAACAGGGGCTGACTCTGTGGCCAGCAGAGCTATCACCCCACAAAAATGGGGTGGGAACTCGGGAGTCCTGACTCTGTTTTACAACTAGCCAGTCTTATGACAACTTTCTAGATTTGCCAAAGAAAATCATCTTTAAGCTGTCCTTTACCTCTTCTGATGGAAGAATGCACAGACGGAAGCAGTCTGCACAGCTGGGGTCCTTTCAAAAGATGGGCTGACAAGGTTCCATGTCAACAGAACTTTGCCGTTCAGTCCTAATTTTGTTAGAAAAGTTAACTTTAGAGTTCTGGATATACCTTTTTTCCTCTCTGGTTTACCTGGTATATTCTGTATCTATTACTATTGCATTTTTTTTTTTCCAGGTGACCCTTACTGGTTAGAGTAGACCCATTTTGGCGAAGACTTGGACCGTGCAAACTGTGTATTGAAGATGGTTCTTTTCAGTTACACTGCAAAGGCATGTGGTGGACAAGGCAGATGGAAGATGGCCGTGTTCTCACAGCTAAGGCAGTTTTGTGCCGCTTCTGGAACTGGAGACTCATCTTGTCTCTGCCAAAAACTTCCTCCTGGTCAGACCATGCATACACTTGCACAAGGGCCCCAGGAGATCTCCAGGTTCAGGCAGAAACAAAGACTGCAGGTGGAAAGAGTTTGCTAGATACTGTCGGGTCACAGGAGGGCTCTGCTCTCGAAGTATATCATGCTGTGAAAGCTCAAATTAGGTTCTTGACACTCTCAGTTTCCCAGTTTGGTCTTGGTTCTCTATGTGTGAGAATATTCTCACTTTTTAAGAGATTGTATGGTTAGTTCTCGGAACAAAAACCCCCCATGCTTTGATGCAGCTGCCACCAGGTACATTGTGAAGAAGAGGGATACGAAGTTTTAACATGCAGTTAGGGCTTAACTGAAGCTACAAAACTGTGAACAAGCACTCAACACAGCAAATGGGGCTGGGGGCTTGGCAGGCAGAGTGTGATTTTACAGCTCTGATTTTATGTGCTGATCAAAACCGATTTCAGGTTTCAAAAATAACCATGCTTCTCCTATTATGTGGTATTTGACTTGGTAACTCTTACACACAGTCCCATGACAGAATGCTTAAGATAATCAAGCCTAGACACTTCAGGCTTTTAAAGAGCATCCACGAGTCCTCAAATGACTCTTAAAACCACCAACTGCATCTATTTTAATACTGTAGCTGAAATAGTGAAACATTAAATGTGGGAACTTACGTTCTTGAGTATAAGTATTACACTTAAATGGGGGGGAAAAAAGCCTATTTGCCTAAAGAGGTGAAATGTTTGCTAGAAAAAATACAATTAAAATGTAACCTAATTCTCTGTTACTGGAATTAAGTGGTGTTTGTAAGTTTTTTCTACTGCATAAAGGATCTAGTGTACTAATTCTGTAATAACACTACAGAAGTTGGGAGATTGGTGCTGAGGAGCTGTTTGGCAGTGTACTACTCTGAGATGCTGCCACCAAGCCGTTTGCTGACTGATTCACTTCTGTGAGCGGGTCTGACAGTTCAGAGCAGTGGTGGCTGAGCTGTTGCAGAACCAAGACTTCCAAGTATGACCTGTTCTGAGTGGAAAGCCTACTCTGAAGAAGAGCTGCTGCTTCCTTCAGAGGCTCCTGAGGCACTGGTAGCATAACTGATGGGAGAGGGATGGGTTTGTAGTTGGGATGTTTTCCCTAGCTCTGCCTGGCTCTGTTCCCTTCCCCATGTGTTTGATGTATTCAACAGAAGTCTAATATCACACTGGAAATACTGTTTTCAGGTGAAGTGAGAACAGTAAAATACTGCAAACATAATCTCACTTCTCGTATGAATTTAGTCATCATGACTTGTCAATGAGGCTTCAGGAGCTTTTAACAGAATTCTTAAGTTGTGTTTCTGGGGCAATACACTAGACTAACCTGAGTTTGGAGAGGGTGATAAAGTAGTGGTTGTGTGGTAGCTCCTGAAAACATTCTGGAGACAGCAATCTACAGACCTGTAGACTAAGAATAGACAAAAAAACCCAACAAACTTTTACCTTAGAGGATAATTAAGACATCTTACCCTATGCCAATTCACTCCTTGCAACTTGTACTGGTAAGAATCAGGTAACAGGGTAAGATGGACAGTCTAGCAGTAGAGAAATTTTGTGAACCTTACTTCAGCTTCTCATTCTGTTACAGCTTCCTGTGACCTCAGGTAAAGTTCAGCTAGTTCACCTTTCATATAAATACTTTCTAAATAAATGTATTCCCATACGAGTATGTAAATACCTTTTTGTGATGGGGTAGAACATAACATTAAATATACCTGCCAGGTATATTAAAATCATGCCAGCTAACTTAAGGAGAACAAATAGTAGTGCTGTTTCCAAGCCTGGGACAGTGTCACAGCTATCAAAGGAGCTGGGGAAAATGAGGGGAAAACTTCATCATCAGTCCAAAATGCATGAAGTAGTTAAGTACTTAGCCTCTTTTTTTAACTGCCAAGGGGACAAGGCAGAGTGCTTCACCAGATTACTGCAGTCAGCACAGAAGGGATCCATCCATCTGTCTTTGCTTATTAAGGAGACAAAGCTAAATCTCTCCCTGCATCAGGCCTGCATGCATCCAGGCCCACTCACTAGAAAACTTACTTCCCCTACAAATGCATCGTTAGTATCTCAGCTTTACACTCGCACATCCATACATTAAGACTTCTCTAACATCACTAGTACAGCAGATGGGAATAACGTTCACAGATTGATTTTTTTTTTCTTTTATTGGAGTAGATATACATATTTATCAAGAGACACAATTCCACTATTTTCCAGAAGCACCTGATAGGCAGGAATTTTCTGAGCCATATGGTCTTGTGGCTTTGTCAGTTTTCTTCTTCCGGAGTTTATTCTGGCGTTAGAAAATTACCCTTGCAAGTTCAAACAGAACCTGTGGAATAGCAAACACACCGATATGAATTTTTATTTAATAATCCTTAAAATAGCTTACACTGTAGATGAGATAATCTGAAAAATAACTATAGCTGCAGTTCAAAAGTTACTTGCAAAGAACTGAAGACTAATCCCCTTGTACAGTACATTACATTAATAAAATCTTGATTCTCAAATTATGAAGTAGATAAACTGCACTTGTGATTACATTTTCACTGTGATAGTGGATAAAACCCACCAACCTCTATGGTGATGAGTATTACTATCATCCACTCGAGCCGCAGAGCGTGCTTTTCATTCAGGTGATTTCTCATTAGGTCTGTCAGTTCCATGCAGTGCTGAAGCTTCTCATTCATTACCTGCAAAGAGATTCCAAATACACCGCAAATGTAGATTCCACACGTGGAATGACATCACTAAATAAAAGGAACACAATCCACAGAAGGGCTCACTGAACAGAACTAGAAGGGTGTTAACACTCTTCTGTGAAAGAATAGAAGGGAAAGTCCTGCAAGGCAATGTGCACAAGCAACAAAGTTTCAATATAAATGAATATGTCATTTTAATAGGTTCACAAAAGTAACAGGAATTTAGATAGGCATCTGCAGGTATTAAACTGCTCCTGGGTGATATCTACTCATGAAAACAGGCACAAGCAAAAGACGACGCATCTTATTGGAATGCCTTGAAAGTAACTAAATATTTAAGGTTGCTGTACCACCAGAAGAGGTAGTTTTCGTGCTGCTTATTCTGCTTCAGCAGTCAGCATTATGTTCCCCTTCAATGAACTGACCTGAGTGATGTCAGTAAGAAGACTGCATCACATCTCATTTTTTTAACTTATTTTCTTGCACACATTTCAAAACAAGAATTAAATATCCTCTTCTTACTACTATTCAAAACCTAATTTAGTGGCTCAGGAAATACGCAATGCATTCATGTGAGGCAGGGTTGTTAACCTAAACTGAGTGAAAGATATGAGAGCGTTATGAACACATAGGAAAGGGGATAGTGTATAGGATTCTATTATTCTTTATTCAGGTTCTACAATGAAAATGGACATTCCTGGAGCAGTCCATAACCCTGCCAAACCCAGCCAAAGACAGCAGAACTGAGCGTAGAAAATTCTCCTAACAGTAGGACACCTACCTTAACCCTGCGATTAATGTTGAGAAACTGGCAAGTCTTGTCATAAAGCTCTTCCAGTTTTTCTCTATCCCAGTAGAAGTCAGGTGTTATTAGCAGGTCCGAACTCAGATTTATACGGTGTCTAAAAAGAATGGGTACTACAGTAGTTCAAACTTCCTTTTGGTGAATATAGGAGCAAATATTTACATAGCAGTTAAAAGAAACAGGAAAATTTTCCTGTAGCTTCAAGTAAAATATGAAAAGAATCTCCTTTCATAATAAAAATACAATTGTAGTGATTGCTTAAAACTGGTTACATCTCTTGAAACTTTTCTGAGAATACTGTGTAATAGTTTTGAGCATAAATTGCTTTTGACTTAGGCAACATTGCCTCCTCAGCTCATCACCTTAACTTTTGACATCTGCAGAAATCCTTGACTGTGCTAGCAGCTTGCTGAAGCAGTACATGCATTAAAGTTACTGGGGATCTCCTTAACAGCTTGTATGTGTCTCAGAACTCTTAACTGGCTGCATGCTGGCTGTGTGAGCATAGCGCACTTTTCAGAACTAGGCTATTGTCTCAACATTATAAGGCTAAGATCTCCCACCCTCCCCCTGCTGCTCAGACTTACCTCTTTCTTCACTGATTTTGAGGTCTTTTTGTAATGCTCTGTATTCCCAATGGCCAAATTTCACTTCAGAGGGAAACAAACCCCATTAAATTCTTACAATGTAGCAGTGGTTTCTGAGTAAGTCGAGGGAAGAACAGAACTCTCAGAAAAGTTTTACTAACTCCAGGCTGTAGGTAACAGTTCTAACTACTCCTTGCTTCCTTCTGGTATCCATTGCGTGCTCTATCTACTATAATTACTGGTTGAGACATGTGTGCCTGGACCCAGGGAGGGAAAAGGGTGTGGAATTTCGCCATTTACAATACGCTGCTTAATGCCTGTCTATAGTTGAGACGCTAGCGGTGAGCCGGTGAGCCAGGGAGTCCCCTGACTAACATAACAGCACACAGAGACTCCCCCCTGCGCCACCCCACTGCGCTTAGTGTGTATTCTGGTCTTTGTATCGTGCATAATTTAATTTTTAAGTTAATATAATATGTAATACAATGTCTTGGGTGTAGCAAAAAAAGTTACCTTAATGCAAAGAGCTCTCCAATTTTCTGCATTACATCTGCATGAGAGAGTTTCACCTTCCTTCGTGACTTCAGTATCTGCAAAGTAACAAGTTTTTCACTGCTTGATCAAGTAGCGTGTACCAGAAGTTAAGAAGCCTGGAGTTCTACAGCCTGAATGTAAATGAATTAAATGCTGAACATGTATCATACTCACTAACGTTAGTTTTGTTTGCTTAGTGCCTTGCTTATCTAGCTTCGTAAGGGTATTGCCATGCAACTGTTAATCCAGGTTTTTCAATAAATCCCTGAGTACACATCAGTATCAATACAAAATCTCGGAGCATTTTCTATGAATGATTTACTGAACAAGAGATAATTTGTTTTTTCTTCCTACTGTTGTTATTTTTAAGTCACAACAGTGTTCTTTTACCTTGCCGCAACTTAGCCTTTTAATAGACAACAAATAACATATTACCATTTATTTCCTTCATAAAAATAAAAATAATTATTTCCCTTTTGAACCCTATGAATCTCATTTTTATATGTGACATCATATAGACTTTGTACTGTAAGTCTCATGAAAAACTCTGTAATTCACTCAAACATTTCATTATATTCAAGTTAAAGCACACTGCTTTCAGCCCAAGCTGCCACACACTGTGTTTGGCCAGGTTTTTAAGTGCTGCTTGTCCTGTTATGCATACACATTCAACAGTGGCAGGTGACAGTGGCACGACATGGGAAACATTATTTCAATGCAGAACCCCACTCCCAACCTTTTAAAGACTGATGATTTCTTGTCCCACCACTTCGCAGATGTTCTGAGTTTCTCCAAGCTGATGGCTTTACCACCAAATGTGTTAACCATTCAACTGCTTTTTCCATATCCTCAGCTGTATCTGGACTGATCTTTGTTACAAAGCACAGGAGAAAAGGAGGGGAGAGGTACAAACAAGACCTCACCTCAGGAATTGACTGGATAGATTCCACAAAGTTATCCAATAATGATTCCCAAATAGCCAGCTTTACTGCAACACAGAGGTGACAAAGCAGAACACTGAGAGAGGTATATATGCTTTCAAGTACTCACAACTTTAAATTGCCAACATGCTGCCTCAAGACACACTGGTACATACAAACATTATTTGCAGCAAGCTGCCATTTAGTATTATACAATCAATGTTCATACATCTACGGATAAATCTGGGTCGGGCACTGACACTGCTCTGCATGCAAAACCACCTGGAGTGCAGCTGTCTTCTCCCAGTGATCAGTTCAGATCCTGGAAAGTTTTTGCTTCAGCTTAGGAGTTGTGTGTTTAAGTGCTCTACTGTATGTATGAAGCCTTTGCAAACTACATTCCAAGGAGGCTGGAAATAGTGAGCTGAGCTGGCGTCCCACTGGCTTCATGTCGTGCCACTCAAGAGTCTCCAGTGCATTTCTAGTGCCCTGCAGAAGTCCCATTCTCCATTTGTCTGGTATTTGATGCAGCATGCTCAAGCCACGGAGAATTAGCTTGCACAGACACACCACCTCTACTTGTTGAAGCAAAATTCAAACTTAAGTAATTTCCCATTTTTTTTTTAGGTGAATATGCTGTTCACAGAAGATGTAACTTCTCTTCTATGGAAGCTGTTCAGCATAGGCAATGACAACACAAATTCTACTATGTCCCAGCTTGAGCCTGGAAAGATGTTTCTACAGGAAGATGAAATGACTCAGGCCTTTGTTCTTCAGTCTGCAGATTCCCAGACAAGAATGAAGTAGTAACAGATCAAAATTTAACCCAATTCACTCAGATAAATGAATCAGGGAAGATTTAATTGTCAAAATGAACTCTTAAGTGGTAGTAATCGATAGTCAGGACACTGATAGTAAATCCAATGTGGAGCATTTTTCATATTCATGTTTTGAATACAGGGGCCTAATCCAAGTCAGTGACTTAAATGACATTTAATTTAGCCCCTGTAAAAAAGCCAAGGCGTTTCAGCTGTCACTGATGATTTGACGGAGGTTGGTCTCTACTGTGTCATAAACTTGACCTGGAGTAGACGTCCATCTTTTTTTTTTTTTTAACTGTTTTCCTTTATCGTGTGCATGTCTCATACTAACATAAATTGGTACCAGTTACATCCTGGGCATAAATCCTTCTCCATTATATGTGGCACCACTCTTCGCATGCAGTGGCTTTATGAATAGAAAAACAATAGAGAACTAAAGGCTTTTTTTCTCAATAGCTCTTCCTTCCTTCAACTGTCAAGAGCCATTTAGTTGTGCTGTACTCCTTGATCAAATGGTGCATCACTTCAAAAACATACTGTTTCTTGATGTCCCTTCTGTTTAAAGGTGCACTTCCCCAAATTCCACAGGAATCCTGTAATTTACCCTATAAGCAGTAGGGGCAGACAGACCAAATTTCTGCTGAAGGTCTTTTCAAGGACAGCTTTACTGCTGCTCGCTTCTGCTCCCACTTCCTACCTCACCTGAGGTCTGAAGCAGCAGAGATGTGTATTTCCTCCAGCAGCAGCACCACTGCTGAGCCTGACTTCTTCCCAGTGCCTCCCACTGCCTCCTGCCAGAAGTACCTACCACCTATGGCACGCAGCCATGGCTAATAAGCACGAAAAACATTATCTGTGACTCTGGTCCACACCTTTGACACTGATACACCTCCCCAGCTGGAAATCACCTCTACTTCTTTAGCTGGAATCTAGCCTTTTCTGTTAGAGGAAATGATGTCAGGATGAATTACCCAAGGTTACTGACAGGTTTCTAATACTGAACTCTACAGTAGGAACAGGATGCTCAGTAGAAAGTTGTTTTGTCCGTCCCCCCATCCCCCCCCAGTATGTTTCTTAACATGCTTTGTTCATCTTTAAGACAATTTACATTGAATGAGGTAATTCCAATTTGCAGAAAACAAGGTAAAAGCTTTGAAAATGAATCCTCCCACTAAAGCACAATCAATCTTTACAGTTTGCCTAAACCAGACACTGAGCCTCCTCCAACCTGTCACTGTGCAAGTCCCACTTATAACGACATTTCACAAAATCCGTAGCATAGGTTGGTAGAGCAAACAATACTAACTTACCAGAAAGACAAAGGGCATTTGAAAAGGCAAATTTCTGCAGAATAACTTCATCACTATCCAGCTCAGAATTTAACAAGATTTCTCCTTTATGGAGTTTTGACTGACCTCTGTTAAAACAGGATTGAATAATCTTCATTGACTAAGCCACCAGCCAAGGAGCATTTAAAGAACAATCAACAATGCAAGAAAGGTTGGTTATTTATATAAAGCAAGCAATATCTATGTGCATATCATCCCCATTCTTGTATTCTACTCATGTTCAACCTAACAATAACTAATCACTGAAAATTAGTTCCTCTGTCAAAGACTAATATTATGATCAAATTTTCTAGGTTTAAATGAAACTGCAGCAAGCCATGATGTTAACTACAGCATTACTACATACAGATAGTTCAGAGTAAGTAGGCTGCTGGCCTCTCTCCTGCCCTCTGTCTCCTGTATTATCTTTCTGTTTCCGTTTTCCTTTTCTTCTGTCACTTTTATTAATATCACTCTCTCCCTGCTGTTACTTTCCCTGGAGCCTCTATTGCCTGGGTGGGGCAGCAGCAAAGAAAAAGGGGCATGAGAGTCGTTCAAGTTACCAGTCAACCTCACTATGAAGCTTACATAAATGCAATGGAGTATGTCAGGAATCAAAAATTACACAACTGGATAGTACACGCAGTTTTCAAACAGCCATGAAAAAAAACAAAACAAAAAACCTGTCCTCTTAACCAGAGTACCTTAAATAAGCTCAACCTCATTAGCTCAGCTCCTAGTGTTACAGTGTTGTGTCTAGGAGTTGTGTTTTGGTGCTGTCGGGAAATTACAGATAATTTTTATAACCACTTACATTGAGAAATACTGCTGTAGAGATCATCTGCACTCCATGAAAAAAAAACATTATTTAACAGGGTGAAACAACTTTCCAAGGTTCCATGGTATCAAGTTTTAAGTTTCCTAAGTGAAGTGCAGAATTACATCTTTGTATACAAACCCAGAAGGCACTAAGGGAAGCTTATGCAGGAAACCATCTTTAAAATCAGATTTGTTTCAATAACGTGTATTTACTTCCATGAGGTACGTAGTTTCTGTTTGGGATTGCTGAAGAACATGTGTGAACATGGAGATTCATAATTTACAAAATCTACTGCATAACCAAATCACAAAGGCCACTACCTGTAAGTTCAGCAGTTCAGGAAAACTGTCAGTTTAGATTTACTTTTTAATCCTTTCCCTATCTTACTCATCTGACAAAGAGTAAGGAAAAGTGTATTTTTACTAACTGCTTTTGCTTGAATTTTAGATGTCTATTAGCTTCTAGAACAAGAGCGCCTGAAGATACTTACTCTCCTATTCTATAGTTCATCTCTTCATTCTCCCAATGGACTAGTGCAACTTCATACGGCTGAATTTCGTGCTGTTCTAGCACTTGCATGATATTCTTCATCTAAGACAGACAATTGCACACATAGGAACAGTTACCATGCAATATACTAACACTCTACAAAGATCTAGCATATAATAGGTTGATGAATGCAATGTTCATGCTGAAGTTATTTAAATAACAACTAATAGGTGTGCCAAGTAATTAGTGATTATTAACACAGTTTAGTTCTGGAGCTATCTGTAACTGTATGGAAGAATTTGAGGCTATGAACAACTGTATATATAAAACAGGGTAAGGATTAACCACAGCAGCAGTGAAGACAATGCAGACGTATTCAGTTTTGTAACAATGAGCTGTACAAGATTTTGGCAGATGTCTGAATGTGGGAATGGATAAGTACATCAGGTGGCTGTTTCTGACAAAATTACTAGGTTTGCTGCTAAAATAAATAGTTTTGTTTCAGCTACCAGAGGCTGGGTTATATTAGAGAAATCATTTATCACTACAGAAATGTAAAAATTATTTCAGCTGCCCACATTGAACCCTGTGAACAGTTGCATATGCAATTTTACTTGCAGAAGTAATCTCGTCATTTTATTCTCAAGCACACTAAAACCCGATGCAGGAAGAAAGATAAAACTTTCTCCTCTGACATCTGACTTAGGATCCCTCATCCTAGTTCCTTTCTATGTGCTACAAGTCTCCCCTCATAAAAATTATTCTGCAGTTAGAACTAATTCTGAACTAAAAAAAGCACTCACCTACAGATTTTAAAAGGCATTTAGCTACACACAGTCAGTAATAAGAAAAAACCACCAAACTCAAAACAATCCACAATACACTTCTGATGCCTGAATTCTTTAGAGATTAATCTTCTACTAAGTCATACTTAAAACACTCTCTTCAAAATAAAAGATAATAGTTAATATTTTAGTGCAAAACTGTATGCTAGTAAACTGTTCATGAAGCATATTCTCCAGGTTAAGTATTCTAAAAAAATCTGTTGGCTCATCCACAAGAGGGATTTCCTTCACAGTGCTAGCTTTTCTCATTGCTTTCAAGAATTTTGGTGATACTATTTAAGAAAGACATTTTTCACTAAAAAAAATACCCCAAACCAAGCTGCAACTGCTCGTTCCATATCCTGAATTTAATATTAGCTTGACTAGTATCTGCCATATATTCCAAGTATTTGGTAAAAAAGGGTATGAAAAATCATTTTTGTTTTTTAAGCAAAGAATTGTTTGCTGTTAGGCCAGTCAGCTCAGCCAACCAGCTACGCTGTGTCCAGGGACAGTTCAGCAATGCAAACCCTGCTAGAACAATGCCAGAGCTAACAGCCAATCCATAACATAGCATGCCAGACTTCAACAGTATATTCACTTGGATCTAGCTGACTTTGTGAAGTCATTACAGTGATAATTATGCTGTTAGTAAGCTAACAGTCCCTTCCAGAACTACAACCAGCTTGGGCTTCCCAAGGCCAGTACAGAGCAAGACAATACCAGACTTTACAGACCAGAACTGATTCTGTGAAATTCATGTGTCTTGTAATATGCGTATTTCCAGAGTTCTTCCATTGCTCTGGATAATGAGAAGTTGTATTTCAGTGGCAGCTTTCTTTTATCTATTCGGAGTAATACAAAAGCTTCCACTGACTGATACGAGTTTCTTCTAGGCCCAACCTAATTTTATAGAAGGGACTGCCCGTGACACAGTACATTTAATAACAGACATTCTGGGTTCACTGGATGCAAACTCTTGCTATTACAGGCAATCACATTATGCAGTTTCCTTTTAAAAAACAGATGAAACTCCACTTCAAAGCTAGTTCTGCTTTTGGCCCTTGCTATTTTTAGGGAGGTTGTGCAACACCTTCCCCACCACTCAGGTATTTGAAAACAGTATTTTACATTTTAAATTTCTATTCACGATCAGTTTGTATTATTACTTCTTCTGTTAAGTGTCCACCAGTTTAAAATACCTTTTCTTCTGCTAATAGTCATTCTGGAGTACTTTTAAAAAAGCAATTTTGTCCGTTCACAGTGATTCTCTACCTTCTGTTTAACTGAATTACTTTCAGTTTCTGTTCAACAGACCAGTTTGTGTTTTGGGTTTTTTTTTTTGTTTCAGTTCATTAAAACGCGTGCATAAAAATACCCCCTCTATTTAAGCAAGTTGTCTGGAAGTTAAAACTTTGACTATGATTTCTATGATGACCAGAAAGAGGCAGTTTTCCTCTTCTATTTATAAATAAAGCTAGCAAGGGACCATCTGAAGTTACTGATACTGACAAGAAAAACGTGGTATCAAATTTCAAAGGTGCTTAAGCATGTACAACAACATGAGACTTTTCAGAGTACTCCAGTGGGCAGAGGTGTCCGACTCATAAAAATCAACAGGAGTTAGTCAGCTAGTCTTCAGTAGTACCTGTCGATCAGTAGCGTAGTTACAGCCATAGCATCCTAAGTGTGCTACAGGCAAGGTCTGAAGGGAGAACTAGTATCTTTTTGTAGGACAGCTGATAAACTGAAACCCCCCAAAACAGCCAGGAAATCAGGAACATTTCTGAAACAGAAAAAGCGAATCCAGAAATTGTTCTTGTCTGGAAACAACTGTTCTTTCCTTTCGTTTACCTTAATGAAAATCCTCCTGTGACTTGTGCATCTCAGTATCATCTATTAAATACAGGGTATTTCACAAAGATGGACCCAATTTCAATTTAAGGTCCACTTCAAATGGGTCCATGTTTTTGAATCACCTTGTATACCATTTAATTTCGCATACTCTGCCTACAGATCAGGTTGATACTTTTCCTCTTTGTATCTAGAATCCAGTTTTATTCAACCACAGTAATAAAAATCAGTATGTTAAAAAAATTATAAATTAAAAAAAACCCCCTACAAATAAAAAAAACCCCATAAATATACTCATAAAAATAGATATATCCATGGCGTACCCCTCTTGGTCAGCAAAATGTCCCAGATTATCATAAGAGTTATGTCATTTCAATATCAACTTATTTTGACAATTATACCAGCCAATACAAATCTTCCTTTAGAAAAATTGCTTACTGGTAGAAACACAAAAGAGTATTAAAAAGTTGCTTACAAATTTTGCCTCTTTCAAAGAAATCCAAAGTAAGTTTTGAATAGTTTTGACTTAAATGGCTCTAGAATGATCGTTTTCTTCTAACCTATTTTCTGTTACATTCAAACAACCACTCACAGGTTGATTTTTCTGATCTACTCCTTCAGGATGTAGAGCTGCAAGGATTTTCTTTTTGTCACTCTCACTAGATTAATGCTTCAGATTTTTGACCTTAAGTAGAAAATGTAGAAAATGCACTTTGTATGTTATACCAAGTTTTGCTCGTTTTGTGCAGAAAGTCAAGTTTCGAAGGTGATGTATCGGCAACCCACACACTTGAGAGCAGCAGCAGGCAAGCACCTGCACTCAGGAGAGGAATCAGTCCTTTTCTTTCATAGACATCTAAGCTCCCAAACAAAGCCCAAGCATGCTGGGCTTTGTGGGACGGACAAAAAATCTGCTTATGACAGTTTAACCAATGGTTTTGCTTTACTCACACTTTTCTCTTCCACATTCCAAAACACAACAGCTCCTTCCCTGTAAATTCAAGGAAAAGCTGGTGTTTTTATACTGTATTAAGTTTATTTCAATTCAATATTCGAATTGTACAGTGGCAATTTTTGTCATTGTGAATTAAGAAACTTAATACTATCTTCACAAAATCTATTTAATAGTTGCTTTTTAACCATACTTTAATGAAAAAAACATGAGATTATTTTTTAACCATTTAAACAACTGATTTTCTAAAAAAAAAAAAATAATTCTCATTTCTTGACTTTCATGAGGTAATATGATGCAATGATCTAGCCAGCTGCACTACTTCTTTCACACCATTGCTATTAGTAAAATAATGTTTTGGGCATGACTTATAACTTACCTGAAGAAAAAAATCATTCCAGGATCATCTTCTTTTGCAGATTTATCAGTACCCATCACTAAAACATTTGCAGCATCTAGTTTGAAATAAATGAAAAAAATGAATAATCATTCAAACTTCTAAACATGGGAGCTATAAGCATGTAATTCCAGTTTAACAGTTGCATGCTAACACATTAGTCAGTCTTATATTTTTCGTATGGAAATGCTTGCCGGTAAACAACTACAGTATCAAACTACACTGCCTCTCTGAAGTGTCACACTCTAGACAGACCCCGCTGCTATGTTGAACTTCACTGGAATCTTTAGTTAATTAAATGTAACAGTATTGAAGAACAAAAGACTTAAGGGAAAACTGATGCAGGGCATAGTAAATAACCAGAAACAGAACACAGAAGTGGACAGGGAACATGAGGGAAGTATGGAAGTTTGCCCACAGTTGCAAAGAAATTACCAATCAAATCTGCTTGGCCAGATCTTTCTCTTTTCTATACAGCAAGGGACTAATATGCACTCAAATTTTGCTGTCTCTGCTTTGTTAGTCAGAAACTTGGAAGAGCGTATCCCCAAGATGGGAGAGGGTACATCTGCATTCTCATTCTATCAGAAGCATGCTTTTGAAACAAATCTTCCAGCCACCCTTATTTACCACACTTCTGATGTGCATTGCAGAATAGTGTCAGAGTACAAAAACTGGATTTTTTTTCTTTTGCATTAAATTAAACTTAAAGAGGAGCTCCAAAAATGCACCTATGGTGCTCCAACCGCTAATGGGCATTTGTTAGAGAACCAGACTTGAGCTAGTGTAAGTAGAATGCCCCAAAACTTACAAAATATAGATGCTGGGTTCTCAAAACAGAGTTTTGTTTTTGTCCCTACAGATCTGCTCCATTGTACTACTCACTAGTGTAGATAAAGTTTTAGAAATCCTGATGTGGTTTTGACAAAAAAGGTTATTTCCCAGCATGACTCTTCTTTGAAGACCTAGTGGAAGCTAGACCAGCAAAACCCCCCTACCTCTATTATCAAGTGAGACTCTGCAAAGAGGAGTTTGCAGGGCCTAACACCTAAGCCTTGAAAAGTTCAACCCCTTTGCAGAAAGATCACAAGTCAAGCAACAAGGCATCAAATTCAGCTTGTGTATGAATTCCACACTCTGCTTTACTGCTCAAGCCATAGAGGCCAGGTAGACTAAGGCAGCAGAGAGAGATAGCTAAGTATTGGATACAGTTTTGCTAATACCTGAATTGAGATCACACAGCTGGACTGTATGAACTCTTTAAAGACCTTTCTTTCACTTGCTATTCCACTTCAGAAACACAAATCATGATGAATCACTAGAGCAAGCTTGGGGAGTGAAGTCTGAGCTGACCTTGGAAGAAACATTTGTCTGGATTTTTTCATTTGCCTTTTCAAACATCACCCTTATCTTTATTTAGCCACTCCAGCCAAAACATACACAACTGAAGAGAATTTGGTCCATTATAAGTGGGGGTACAGGATCTGCCTTTAAAGTGTGTTTAAAGAGGTCAAAACCAAGAATAATGCTTAGGAAGAACACTACAAAGCAACAGATCTAAACAGTAATTGCTAATTTAGATTTCTATGTGCTAATATGTTTTGATTTTCCAAGATTCAATGTTTAGTTGGTAACCAACCACTGCTACACGCACAAGCCAACCTCCACAAAACATCAGACCTGCTGGCACAATCCAACATCCTTTCACCGCTACTTCCTCCGAACTTTTGATAAACAGAGTATCTACCTACTGTGCAGAGTCAAAAACACACCATGAAGAAATGAGTGAGACTGAGTGCACCCTCAGCAAGTTTGCTGACAACACTGAGCTGTGTGGTGCAGTCGACAGGCTGGAGGGAAAGGATGCCATCCAGAGGGACCATGACAGCACCTTGCCTTTCCACGTTCATCTTTTTAAGAAAGGAGATCATTAGTAAAACTTGTGTTTAAGAGACCCACTGGAGTATTATTGCACTTGGATAATTGTTTGAGAGGCAGCCAGACATTTGATAGCCTCTACTGAAATGCCCATAAACACTGTCACTCTCTTAGCTTCATATAATCTGCTCATTCAAAAAAAAAAAAAAAGCATTCTACTGCCAACATGAAAATCACAGCTGTTCTAGGGCATAAGGTTCCTTCAGCTATAAAAAGCTCCTTTTGTTTTTCTCTTGCAGTATATACTTCAGCTACTTCCAAGTCTTGCTTTCCCAAGTTTTCAGAAATACTTTGTATGGAAATCAGAACCAATTATTTTGCTGAAGCCTAGCTAAGTGAAGTATTCAACAACTGCTAGGATATATTTGGCCCAATAAAAAAAAGTATCAACTCCATTCTCTTTACTAGAACTAAGCATTTATGTATATATCTTTTTCATTTCACTTGGTCAGCAAGATTCTCTCTTGCACGCCTTCCTCTCCAACCCTTGGTGATTTACATTTATAGAAGTGTGGGTATGGAAAGGAGAGGCAACACTTCAAATTACAAAATTGTTTTGACAGCTGAAGCACTATGGTACTACACTACTGAAAGATTAGTTAAAATAAAGAAAACTTTCAGATTTATTTCAATTTGCAAATTTCTATAGAAATTCTTTGTATCAGAAAATTTTTCCTGCATGCATCTGATTTTTCAATAATTTTAGTGTATTGTAATTTGGGGAAAAATTATCATAGGGCAACAGTAAGTGCTGATTATATTGCTATTCTGAAAGGTTTAGTTATGGGGGGTTTAAGCAAAGCAATTATTTTTATAGGCAGTATGATATATTTCAGGGTATTACCAGAATAAGAATACATAAATTATAAAAATTATATACCTCACCCATATTTCACTTCCCAAGGTATAACATTGTTTTTAGTATGTTTCAAAAATCTACCTCTAGGCAAACTTGTTATTTCAACATATCCATGTGAAGTCAGGTCATGACACAGATTACCAAGATGATATTCATCTGCTGTTGCAAAGGCTGTGCACTGCATCAGATTCTGTGCCAAAGGAATAAGATTTGAGTTAGGGAAAGGCTGAAGCAAGATGTTCACAACACAACCGCTTGCCTCAAATTTATCATGAGAGTGATATTTTTCATTTATTCTGTCTTTTCTACGGTATCATTGCCATATTGTCCACCTGGTGTAAAAATATGCACAAGATTACTTGCTCCCGGGAAAGTGGGAAAGCAAAATGACTGACTGAGATCAAGCCAGGTGACATGAGTGAGTTGCACCAAAAAACTCTGTGATAAGAGCCACAGAGTGAACCTTTCTTCCCTGAATGTCAATCAAATGTTTTAACAGTAGAGCTATACTTGCTGTTGCTCACTCATCACATCTACACACATCCTACACACTCAGCTGACCACCAAAATGAAAAGCAAAACATCCCCAGTATCAGCCTTAAGATAGGTATTTTAAAGGTAAGTGGAATTCAACTATCCCAGCCTGCTTATCCAACAGAAGCTCCACCAGCAAACACCACAAAGCAACCCCCAGGGTATGAGCTACTGCAGCGCAGAAAGTCACAGACCTTCCAGGCCAGTCATAGGTGCTGCAGATCCCAGTGTCCCCTGAGCCGAATCTTGTGCCAACAACAATCTCAACTGACACCACAGTTGAACAGTAAACAACAGCCAGAGCTCGTCTCAATATTCCATAATCATAAATAACTGAAATGCCTTACTGAAACAACTGACTGGAAGAACGATACTGACTTACTATGAGAATGACTCACGCATGGCTAAGAAATCAAAAAGTCATCTGTGTGAAGATTTTCTTGATTAATCAAACAAGTCACAATAAACCAATTTACCAATTCTACTACTCATTTTAAGTGGATTTCTCTGTTCCAATACCATATATGTCCCATGATAGTGTTTTTCAGTACAATGTAGTGGAAAATATCCAGAAAGCAATGTGTCTCATTGTAGATCAGTCCTTCCCAGCTTTTTGTAACTAATACAAATGGTGATGTAACTAACAACAAATGAACAAAAGAGCTGTACTCATCTGCAAGCATTTATACCCACAATACACTTCAATGTAAAATCCAAATGATAGTCTCACAGCACACATACCCCATCAAACAGCAAGGCTTAAAAAGGTGTTCTGCTACTCCAGGGTGTCCATCACCAGTCATCAGAATCACCACCGCACATTCAAACCTTCTTTTCTTTTTTAATGCTAATGTTCTGTTATCATTTCCAAAGCTTTGCTTACACATCACCTTAATTCAGTGATCACCAACAAAATGAACTTTAAAAGTAATTGCAACATTCAGTGAGCAATTTTGTAGGCATATTTCCACAAGTTACTGGTAGAACAGAGTTGCGTTTTCAGTTCCTTTGCTGCAGTACCTTTGAAAACTTGCATTATCACAATTTCATCTGTATAAACCCATTCTCAACCTCTGAAGTGCCAATGCAAATTATGTATTCCAGATTCTTCCAGAAAGTTCTGGTTATTAGAAGTACGCATGCTCTGCCTGTGAAATGCTTCTGTCTAGAGCTACGGGAGCAAACTTATTTTCTAGCTAGTATATAATGTGAAAATCTCTATCCTGCTCTATGCTTCCCACAGTTTACTTCTGCTATTGTTCATCTCAAGGCAGATGCACTACAGGACTGACTTTACGTCTTACTGCTGCAATTTTAGTTTCAACGGAAAGACTTTACATTTAGTTACAACTAGAAGTTTGCTGCTACGACTACATGCCTGAAATAGCATTTGGATATGCACTAGTTTTTTTCCAATGCACGATTTCACTTCAATTTTCAATAAAGTCTTGTTTGATGGGGAACATTTGGATTGGGAGAAATTTGAGATTAAGACACCTACATGACACACACGTGTGTATCCACAGGCTCTCTAGATGGCTAAGCTCCCATGATAGTTGGTGGAGATAAAGCCAAAAGGCCTATAGCGTAATGATTGATTCAGTTAATCCTAAAATAGATATGTTAACTAGCCAATCAACCTCAATCCCGTGTTATCTGTTATGACACTTCCACCTGCAAACTTCAAAACAACAGAATACAAGACCTGTACTGGTGCTAGAAAGAAACTCCAGCTACTCACCACCATCCTATTTTCTGCCTATGGCTGGGGTTTAATTAAGATTCTATTCAGAGCAGCACAACAGATACCCAAGCAGCCATCCTAAATACCTCAACAACCTGTATCATCATGCCCCCAAAAACCACACAGGCTCATGGAACCATAATTCTCCTTAGCCCATCCCATCCCTTCCACTTTTAGTGCACAAAAACTTTTAAGAAAGAAAATCTGTAGGATGAACTTAAATGTTCACATCACCACAGGAATCAGTCTCAATCTTAAGGATAGTAAATACTACACCTATATTTGGTTTTCAAGCTTTTTCTAGACTATGGCTATAGCATTAAAAATTACCTCAGAGGCTTTTCATGCCATCAGACAGCACAAGAGCAACTAAACTGAGTAGTGGTACTGCTCACTGACGGACTGACTAAACCAGTTAACTGCTTTCAAGTAGCTCCTCCATCTATCCTGAAAAACTGGTCCTACGACCCTTTATCACGCTCAGCACTCTGCCTGTAAACAACACATGAAGACCAGTGTTGGGGAGGGGTGAGGAGGACTGTTCTGCAAAAGAAAGGTGTCAACTGTCAGGCCCTCCCAGATGGAAAACACCAGAGATCTTGAGGGTTCATCTAGCTGAGAAACTCAGAACCAGGTTTAGAGCTGGTGTCTCAAGGGGCAGACTGGGAAGATGCAGCAGCCTGTCTGTAGGTAACTGCCCTGACTGTTGCCCTAACACCTGGGCTGGTGTTACCTGAGGGCTCTTGGTGACCTCCACACATGCAGGAAAGCACAGTCAGCTTTTCTGACACCAGGATTTAGGGAAAACCAATGGCACGCTGAAAAAACCCTCAAAGATTCTCCATCTGCTCTACTTTTCTATCAGTCTTCTTGCAGAAATCAGCCACATCCTGAAGTTATCTTTCTATACTATGTAGCTATAAGGAAACACAAACAAGTAAAAAAAAAAAAAAGGCTTATTCCAAAATACAGTCAGTCTGGTGTCGAGGTGACAGCCTGTCTGTACCCCTGTAGATGGGGCTATATGTCTGCCAAAACCACATGGGGTTTATTCAAAAACAGCAAATGTTTTTGTTAGGTCTGAGTTTATGTGGTTTCTGGCACAGTATTTTGCTATGTGAAAGCTTCCTCGGAAAGTATATTATTTCAGTATATGAGGCAGGATTTTCTCCCATTTCTTCACAATGGGAGAAAATAAAAACAGCAGTGCATATTATTTACATAAATGTATATGAAAATGCCAAAGAAACCGCATTTGATGCTGCCATTTAAAAGCCTCAAGAATCTAAAAATTGCCACTTCAATTCACTCGACAACAAAAAGAAGCAACCTCTGTATGCAATGTCATAGCATGAGTAACAAGCTTGAAACATTACATCGTGTTTCAGGACTAATATCCTTCACTTTCTTTTTCCAGAGCAATGGGAAAATACAAGTGGGAACTAAGTTCTGTAATGGAGTCTTTAAAGCAGACTCTGCCTCATACATACAAAAGATTAAACAGAAGTGTAGATGACAAGAAGGCAAGCATTAAAACTTCAGTTTCTGTGCTCACATTCAGTATAGTATGTAACAGATGTATGTTGTAATGTGGAAGCTATTTCTGAAAGCACACTACTTGTTTCAGTCTCACCTATAATACTGTTTTATTAACAATACCCAGCTGTTGTATCTTGAGGAGAACAGTAACACTTCTGATACCAAGGTTTTCCTTGGAGATATTACATTCAAGTATGCGTCAGGCCTGCCTTGGCTAGTACTGAGGCTTGCAAAGAACTATCTTAAGCAGAAACAGCCACATGTATGCACTGTTCCACTTAGTCTTATCTCATTTTATCCAACGCAGTTGTTGCTGCAGTTACACTGTAGCCTAGGAGGCTGGAGATCAAGGTGCTGTTTCTACATAAGAAATAATCTTCCTCAAGCAACACAGGCTACATCTGGCCCTCCGTTTCCCATCTGAAACTTGATCTGAACAGAAGCTTTATACTATTTTCAACTTGATTTCTGTTTGAGTAAAGCATTAAGACTGTGTAGAATGGGACAAGCAAGGATACCTAGGGAAAGTTACACTATTCTGAAAGCTAAACTTAGCTTCAATATTAAATGTGACTTGAGAGCACTGATTAAAATTATTTTTAATGGATTTCATCTTTCCACTTTAATAACCACTTATCTTCCCTCCACTTTTGTTTACACATTTCTAGTACATCTCCATTTTATCTTCAAAATACCAAACGTATTAGTTTCTACCCAGCTTGTTTCTGTTTGCAGAGTTCCAACCTTTTGTGTCCACACTAGGGTAAATAATGACATCCTTCTCACCAAGTAAATATGTTAACTTCATCAAAATGTTAAACCCAAATCTGAATTAAAATAAAATTGGCCAAGTTTCTTCAATGTTACACAGACTGTAAATTTCATACTTTACCTCCATGTCTGACAGTAGTGGCTGGTTAGTTCTGGATGGCTGCTTGGTCCTTGGTGCCTTCGGTGCCCTCTTAACTGGCTGGTTACTGTGTTTTGGAATAATTTTACCAGCTGATACAATCGAGTAAAATCTTGATGATACGTTCCTAAGCTTTTTAACACACTCTGTATTAAGCTTGTAGTTTTTCACCGTTGCCATATCAAAACATTTCCAGAATGGAAAAAAAACCTCCCCACTCTGATAACAAACATTTTTTCCCAAAGCCAATACATTTCCTTGAAGCAACCGCCAACTCCTGGCTTGCACACATCGACTTGTCAAACAAGGGGAAGCAGTTTTCAGAGTATACAAATTCCAAGACTTTGCTGTTCTGTGAGCTGTTCTGTCAACTTCATTATCCAGCATTACCAGTGGACGTCCAGTTTTATTAAAGCTTTGGCATCGGCATACTGTTGTCAGAGCGTAGAAAGATCTAGTCTGAAGGTGCAGAAGTTTCAGTCTCATTGCTTCTCTCTGAACTGTATTTAAAACAAACACAGAATCATCCATCAACCCTTTGGAAAGAAATAATATCATTTTCCTCTTATCTAAAAGGTGACCCATACTCCTTCTGCATGTGTTAGTACTCCGAAGCACACAGACATTGGTGGGATTAAACAGCTTTTTTCCAATGCTATGGAAATACTCTAACTAAGATTTAAACTACATTATTGAGCTGCGTGCTTGCAAAACATGGTGAAAAAGTAGAATTGGCTGCTACATCAATATGTAAGTGGGTACTTCTTCCCTCTACTGCTCATTCTGTGTAGCAGTCTGCACTCTCAGTAACCCCACTAATGAAATTACTCATGAGAAAGCACAGACCTTAAAGAGGGCATCAGACTCTGTGAATAATCATTCTGTATATAATAATCCCAACAATTAGATTACTATGTGCTTGTCTGGGAACGCCACCTACGGAATACACACACCGATCAGCCCCAGCTCAAACAGCTTTACTGCAGACAGCCAAGCACGGACCCAGCTCTGTTTGACTGTCACAAATAGAGCAGGAGCCGAGTCACTCAGGTTACAGTCGTGATCCTGTGAGTACACATGGGTGCAAGAGTGACCGCAAGGCGTGCTGGCAGACCGACCTGTGCCGACAGAAACGCGACAGTGTCCTTACCCTGTTACTTCAGACAAAGAGCAAGCTTATTATATTTACTCTACATTACATAAGCTAATCAAATAAACTTTAAAAGTATTCACAGGCGGCAGGCTGAACACCTCGGTGGGTGTGTTTGACTTGGTAAAAAAATAAAATAAATCTAGTGCCTGCCCCCATTTGCTTTTATTGACCAGGAACATTTCCCTAGTGACACAAAATCCATCTTCTGTGAGTTACTAGCAACAAAAGTCACTAAGTTATATAGTTTGAAAAAACTGCCGATTTCAGAGTATTTTTCAAAAACTGTGTAAAGAAAGACCTTCAATACAACCCATACATTTAATATAGTAGCTCAAATAAGCATCTTCTTGTGAGAACAAATCCTTGTGTGCCGACTGGAACAAGCCCTCCATCCTGACACAGATATCTAGATGCTAGCACAATACACACACAACTTGGAAAAAAAAACCCCACCAAAACTAAACTTCACCCTGATACAACTCCATGGAGGGAGAGTACACCAATTCTGAGGAGAGAGGCATGCAATACTACAAAAAAAACAGGATGCAAACCACCTTTCGGCTACCACAAAACAAGTAATTGATACTGGGCATAATTTAACATGCTCTTCACTTGTAGCTTTTTGTCCAATTTGCCTGTTATTTGCATGCTTATTAGAATAAACTAATTACTACTTTAAGCTTGTCCTGTATTTAAAAAGCAACCCAGAAGGCCCCGCTGGGGACAAGGCACCCTGGCTTTGTAAAGGCCTGTTACCCTTGGGTAACAGAGCCAGCCGGAGCAGGGCAGCTGCAGCCCGAGGGGTGGGGGTGTTAGGAGCTGTCCTGGCCTAGGGTAACTCCTGGGAAGAGACTCGGGAAGGCCAAGTAACTCCGCACCTCCCCAGCCAACCAGCCCTGCGCTGAATCACGGCGGCTCGGGGGGATTTTTGGCCCGGAGCGGCTCACAGTGAGCTCTAGGGAAGCGGTGACCGCACAGACCAAACGCCACCGAGGAGCCGGACCGCCGGGCTGGCGGCAGCCGAGGCGCCCGGGCAGGGAGCGCACCAGGCCCAGCGCTACCGCGGCCGGGCAGCGGGCGCCACCTCCCAGCAGCACAGACAAGGCCCCATAACGCTGCGGGACGCCCGGCCCAAATCCGCCGCGGCCCAGGCCCCCCGC
>VZRW01000160.1:30150-44599 GCA_013398125.1 Aegotheles bennettii
TCGGCTGTCCCCGCCCGTTGGTGCCGACGTGGGTCTCGGGACGGCGCCGGCTGTGCGGCTGCTTGTCTCGGGCTTTTCCGGGTTCGCCGCTCGGCAGCGGGTAACCAGCCCCCGAGGCTGGGGCTGCCCTCGGGGGTAGGGGCCGTCAAGGAGCGGCGACCCCTGAGCTGTCGGTAGGGCTGGTCCCGTCCCGTCCTTCCCGCGGGTAAACGGCGTTTGCGGAGAGCGTAAACCGAGCGCAAAGGGGAGAGCAAGCCGTGCGGATCTTGCTGTTGGTACAGGGTACACATAAACTTTAAACGGATCTCTCTGCTTCCAATTTTAAATTCCCGTGCGTTACACCTGGGTGACTGAGCGATTGGAGAATGCGCCCTAGCTCGGAATTAACGGCAATTTTCACACTTTGACCAGTCCCTTAGCATTTTCTTCCCTGGAAAGGCTGCTCTTTATCGTTTTCTTCAAAAGTAGGCTCAAGAACCAATTTGAGTGACCAAAGAACCAATGACCAATTTGAGATTTTTTTTGTTGTTTGCATTTTATTGGCGTGCACTGCTCTAAAGGCACATACACTTACTTCTAAGACCTTGCATTTATTTAAAAAAAATATATTTTGTCATTTCCCCTCAGTAATAAAGTTTCGATCCTCTCCTTTTTAGATCCTTTGCGTATTTTACAATTAAAGACAGGCTGCCCCAGATCCTCACAAGAGTTATTGATACTCTGCACCGACATAAAAGTGAATTTTTTGAAGAACATGGTGAGGTAAGAGTAAGGTTTCTTTTTGCGTGAGATTTTTTTCCCCCCTCTTACTGCTTTAGACCCCTTCTCCGCCTTGTTTTTACTGTGTTCTTACTGCAATTGTTATTTGTCTTAATCTCTGTCTTTTTTTTATCATGTAGCTATTTTTCCTTAACTTTGTACCTTACCTTTCTGTCTAACTTTTTTTCTGCTCTTTCTGTTCTACAGCTGCTTTGGTTTCTCAGGTGTCTGTGTGGATGCAGCATTCAGTAGACTGGCATCTTCTGAAGATGGCAGTGTTTCAATATTCTCTTCCCCTCTGATAAGCAAAAAGTCCAATCTAAAAAGAAGTCCCATGAGTGATTAATTTTAGGATGTTAGGTGGAAAATGAGCTTCATTCACCAAAATGTGTTTGTTTGATCAAGCTCTTATTTGTCAGGGACATGTATTTGCAATTAAAGCTTATCACTTGTTTCTTTCATGATAATGTGTGTCTCTACAGGAATAATGTTCAGAATAGGAACTTTTGTTCTTCACTTGTTTCAGAAGGGTGTTGAAGCAGAGAAGAGAGCGATATCTTTCCTCTCCAAACTGCGGAATGAATTGCAGACAGACAAACCGGTGACCCCTTTAGAAGATGAGCTGCCTGATGCTGCGCTGTGGAACCAATACCTAGACTACCAACGAAATTTATCAAATGGAAATGGAGAACCCAGTTGGTTTCAGTCCCCTTGGTTATATGTAGAGTGTTACATGTATCGACGAATTCATGCAGCATTAGCGCAGAAGTAAGTGTTTACTGGCTTGGTAGATTACTTTGCAAAACATCGTTCTTTCATGTTTTTACTTTAGGAGAAAGGAAGATGGCTGGGGAGTAAGATAAAGGAAAATCTTAAGCTTTTACCATATTCCCTTTCCCTCATCTCACACCTTGGATTTTAAATTAATAGTTTTTCTTCTTTCATGCAGCAGAATTTGAAGTTTACTCAGTTTTTTATGCTTCAGTTTCTGTGACTCAGTCCACATGAAAACCCTTAAGCTTGAATCTGTCCAGTTTGACCTTCTTGCAGACCAATGTGCATTGAGATCTGAAATTTATTTAGCATTTCTAAAAGGTTAGTTAGTCTAGAATTATCTGTTAAGACCTATGTTAACCTTAAACACCGAATGCAAGAACCAGTCATCTGTTGGGTGTTCTAACTTGTTTTGCTGCTCGAAATCTGAAGTTACCATTTGAGAACTGTTTCTTACAGCAGTAGGTGCAACTTATGCAGCCCCTGTTGTTCATTCTACTCCGTCTTCTCAGTTACAGCAGTGTTTGCAGACCATATGTTGCACCAAACTTTGGGAGCTGATCCTAGTTAAAAATAACTTGGCAGGAAAAACTCGTTGTGCTGGTACTGTGGAGAGGTGCCAGTACAATGTCATGGGGTAGGAATGAACAGTTTAAGTTCCCACTGCTGCCAAAAAAAACCCCAAAAACGAAAGCTCGATGCATACTGGATTTGCCCTTAGTATTTCAGGGAATACAAGGACCGTAGTGGGATTCTGTTTCTACTGGTATATTGCATAATTTGAACTCTTGTAGCAAAAACTCTAATTATGAGATGGATTTGCTGGATTGCACTTAAAGAACTGAGCAGATACTTTTCACTAGGAAGCTTTAAGTTTCTTGATCTCCATTATTTAGCTACTCTTGGGTGGAAGTTCAATCTTTTGTCACAAGATATACGTGCGAGTATGTCTTATCTAGATGAGTCAGTTTCTTACATATTACAAGAACTGAATTGTTTTGTCATCTTCGTCATGTTAATTTTCTAAAGTCTGAGTTAAAGTCTTTCATAAGAATAACTTCATGTCACTGTAAGAGACTTTGGTATGGGAAGCACACAAACACGCTTAAAGTTGGGTCAGCAATTCACTACGTTCACAGGTTCACTTGTATTACGGTTTTAATTCTTTGTGTCTGGAAACTGGAGTTCAGAATTGTCATTATATGTGCAGTTCCCAGAATTGTTGTGACTGAACACTTGCTCCCTTTCAGAATACGTTGCTAGAAATATAAAGATGTCTCGTGTAGTGTGTGTTTCAGTGAGGTATGGTGTCACGCTGTTACTGCAATGCATGAAAATCTAGTATGACAAATTAGAAGTGGAAAATCTAACTAGGGCCATAGTATGGCCTAAAAAAGCTGAGCTCTGAGCTTGCATTTTCAGCTGTGTTTCACGTGCGTTCATGGAAAACGTGGCAAGTATGTTAATATATTTGTTCTCCTGTTTTTAGCCCACCTATTGACAACTTTGACGTATTTAAGGAAGGAAAGGCTCAAAATTTCTTTGAATCCCAAGAGGCTATTATTGCCTTATGCACTTATTTTCAGGAACTCCTTAAAAACATCAAGGATCTAGATGAAAAGCAACTTCAGGAGGAACTTTTTAAGCTGTTGCAGGTAAACTAGTAGTGCTTAATGCAAGAATTTAAGATATCTCTCCTATGTAACAAACAAAAAAACCTGAGGTTATAAAGAATTGAACTTTGTGTGGAAATTAGGATATAGCTCTTTTGTTTGTAAAAATCCTGACAGCCGTGCTGTATTGCTGCTACTCTGGAAATATTTAAATTTTGGTTACTTGTATTAAATGTGACGTTTTCATTATACTGCTGGTCTTCATTGTGTACTTGAAAACCCAGCTTATTCTACCTCAAAACCAGTATCTGAAACATTTTAAGTCAAGTTCCAGATGGCCTTTTTTGTTATTTAACTGTAAAATTTTAAAACAGTTCATTTTATTGACACTAAAAATTTTTAGACTTCTTTGGAAAAAAAGTTAGAAGTCAGTCTGGGCCAGAAGTGGTTTAAAAGCTTTATAACTGTATTATTCTTGGAAAAGTAATGCTTTTGAGTAGAATACAAAATATCGTAGGATTACAGATAAGTCCATTAGCTGGCAACAGTGCATACCAAATATTTGATCAATCTTTATAAAGACCTAATTAGTATGGACTTAAAATACAAGTTCTTACTTGGCTACAAATAATAGAAAATAAACCTGCTTTTATGACTCCATTTTCTGTGTTCCTACTGCTATTTTCTGGAATTACAGTATGGAGAATATTTGTGTTATGTTGATCTATAGCTTCCACATTTTTCACTTCCAATGCGTGTTTCTTATGCCTGCATAAATATAGAGCATTGTTGGATTTCTGCCACAAAATCTTGTCTGTATTAAGATTTCTGTACAAGAAGTTGAATTCTCTTAAAGCTTGGAGTAAAATGTGGAGTTAGAGCCTTCATGTCTCTAAACCAAAAATAAACGAACAAGATCTTCTGTGTATGTGAAGTTTGGAATGTAACCACAGTGAGACTTAGCAATTGTGTTTTTTTTCCCTCCTCCTAGGTGTCATTGTGGGGCAACAAGTGTGACCTTTCTTTTTCAGCTGGTGAAGACAGCTCTCAAAAATCTAGTCCTTTACAAACCCTGGAAAACCTGAAACCTTACATCTTAGTGAATGATATGGAAAAACTTTGGTCACTACTTGTAAATGCCAAAAAAAGAAATACAGAAAAAAGTAAGGTTAGAGTTGACATAATCCTGGACAATGCTGGATTTGAACTTGTAAGTGATTTTGTGTTGACCGACTTCCTGGTATCGTCAAAGCTAGCTGATGTAGTCCATTTTCATGGAAAAAGTATTCCATGGTACGTGTCAGATACCACAAAACATGATTTTAACTGGACTATTAAACAGCTGCAGTCAGCTAATCATATGTGGATGTCTAGATGTGGGATAAACTGGGAGGGCAGTTTGAAAAAGGGAGTTTGGGTTTACCATGATCACATGTTTTGGACTTTGCCACATGATTTTTCCAGTATGGCTGAAGTTGCTCCTGACTTGTATGCTGATCTACAGAAGTCAAACTTGCTTCTTTTCAAAGGTGATCTAAACTATAGGAAATTAACAGGAGATAAAAAGTGGGAATATAGTGTTCCGTTTCATCAAGCCCTGAACAAGTTTCATCCTGCGCCTCTGTGTAGTTTGAGAACACTGAAATCTGACACTCAGGTTGGCCTAAAACCTGGACAAGGTGAACAGATTCAGGCTTCTGAACCTGAATGGATGGTAAGTGGAAAATACGGGGTAGTTCAGTTTGATGCTGCTTTCTAGTTAAATGGTACCTGCTCTTCTGAAAAAGAGATTCAGTCTGAGTTTTAACTACTTTCTCTGTTCCATGCTTGGCTTCAGCAAAGATTCTTTTTTGTTTGCACTTTTTTCTTCTAAGTGATTTGTTGGTTTTGTTCCACAAAAGACTTTATTGTCCTGCAGAAGTTTACAGACTGTCTTTGTATATGTAAATAAATCTGCATTTCAATATATTTTGTTTTCCTAATGTCCAATGTCAACAGATGTGTAAGATGAACATTTAGTTGTCCATAATATTTTTTTTTTCATCAGTGGATGTGCGAGTTTATGGCCGACAACTGAAAAATCTGCTCTAGAAACCATTTCCTCAATCCCACGTTAGTGTGTATTTACTTATTTTGGGATAGTTTGTGTTCCACATGCCGTGCATTGAATGAAAGTTAATATTTTAGAGAATGCACAAATTAATTCCAGATAGATTCTTTGCAACCCATTGCAGGATCATATTTTAAGACTGTTGAAAATTGAGTTGACTTCTATCAAGACTTTGTTACATAAATTGTTTTTACTTGCATCTTGTGTCTGTGGACAAATAACTTTTTGATGTTTTGAATGTAGTTCACTGTACATTAAGAGAAGAGTTCTTGGCTGATACCTTGTAAATATTAATTTGGAATTTGAAAAAGAAATTTTAATTCTAAAATACAAGTGGATGTTGCTAACCAGTTTGCCTGTAGTGGGCAGTTGTCCCATCTGGTAGGTAGATTAGTAGGGGAAAGGACAATCTCAATTTGACAATATGGAAGATGCTGTTTATCTAAGAACCTGTACTAAAGAAAGCACACAAAAAAAAATCCCCGAACAGACCAGCCCAGTCTGTTACATTAATTGGATTCTAGATTTAATCCATATTTGAATTAAGGATGGCCTGTCAACAGTGTTTGTGGTTCAAGCACTGCTGCCTCTTTTCATTGTGATAGTTTTCTTTGTCAAATGTGTTTGTTTAAGAAGGATGCCGTAATTTTCATGGGAGAAATACAACCCTAGTTGCACTGGGAAGTATATGCTAGAGAAGCAAACGCCATACAGGTTGCTGCTACTTGGAGTTGTTGGATGTGCATTTCTTCTCCTATATCCTGCCCTCAAATTACTCAGAATTTTTTGGAAAATTTAGAGATATCTTATTCACTCTGGTTATTCAGAGTGAAGTGAATGAACGTGGAAATGCATTATCCATTTATAAAGGAAAAATTAAAAATAGATTCTGTCAAGTCTTAAAGTACTTTAATGGTTTGAACTAGGGGCTTTGACAGGGGACTGTTGTAATGCCAGTGATAACCAGAGGTTTGTTAGAAAATGGTGTCAAAATTATCCATAGAGTCTGACCGATTTATGTTCTTGTCTAGAGCTGCTAAAATGGGGTGAACTTGCCCCTGGTAGCCAAGGTGGCTATATTACAGAGAACAGGAGTTGACTTTTCCGTTTTGCTTATGCACAGTGAAAAGGAGGGCACAGAAGTGGCCCTGTGTGAGTCCATTCTGGAAGTGGTGCTGTGGCAAGGGAATTGGCATGACTGTGTGGTAGAAAGTCTATTTAGAAAGACTTCTGTGCTTACGCTTTACCTAAGACAAGGATAAGCTTTGGCAGACCTAAAAAAGTGGGAAGGGAAAGATGGGGCAATATTTTGAACGTATTTCAGGCTTTGAAAGTGAAGGTGGATTCTCCTTCTGGTCAGTGAAATCACTGGCAAAGTATGTCTTCTGCAGTGGAGAGAATCAGCTGCTGCTTATTGTGTTCATACAATAAAGATCTACACAGTGGATAAATATGTTCCAACTGTTGATGACCTTGTGTTTGTGTTGTTCTTCTTACATATGAATGTATATTAATATTTTAACTCTGAAAGGTCAAGTATTGAAATTCCTAGCACCTTATTTTTTCAAGAGGCAATCTGATATTGTAGGTAGGGTTCTTGTTTTGAGACCTTGGTTTAGTGTTTTCATCATCTTTGTATCTCGGGCTTAGAACTCCTAAAGGATAAGCTCATGGTCGTCCTTAAGCACCTCATTAAACTGCAGAAATTAAAAATCCAGTCAAGAGAGCTGAAGGTCGGACTGCTGAAGGTCTCTCTGACTGCAGAGAGCTCAGGGGGACTCCAGCTTTGGTGCTTTGATAAAATACATAAGCAACACGATGAGTCTGGGCACTGGAGCCTCAGCTTCTCATCTGTGAAAATGCAGTTAACTTGTTTCAAACGCACTTTGAAGCAACAACTTTGGGCCAAGAACAGAGGGATGGAAGTTGTGGAAAAAGTGCAGTGAAAGCTTCCTGCCTTGCTCAAAGAGGCAGAATGATTAAGGGAAGAAATCTGCTTTGTCTGTGGACAGATGGTTTGTAAGGTGCTGACTTAATTTGCTGGAGAGGTTTAGAAGCGTGGAATGGACAAGAAGAGAGGATTTGTTTGTGTTTGTTTTTTGGTTTGGTTTTTGTTTTTTTTTTTACTGCTGAGGCCACCCTTGAACACATTTGCCTCTTACACAATCCTTATGCTCGTTGAGAAACTTGGTTCCATTTTTCTGTCATTCAGTCTGTCTCTGTATGCCCAGGCTGCTCTCAAGCTGTTACTTCCTGGAACTCACAATGCAGATCAGTGAAAATTAATATTCTGAAGTCATAATAAGATTTAGCATTTTGTAGGACCCTGTTCAGGAGATGCAGCAGTATTTGCTCAGTATGACTGAATCATCTCATTGGAGATTGTTGCATTAATGTTGATTGCATGAATACCTTACGTCGTGTAATTCTTAGATTGGCATTTAAATGCTAATGTAAGACAGGATGTTATGCTGAAAAAAAAATAAAATTAGTTCAATTCTCCAGTTTATTAATTGAGCACTTTTCATCTTTTGCCCGTCACAAAGAGACGTTTATGTGGTAATAAACAGTGTGACTACTGAGTTACGTGAGGAATGCATAGCTGTAACTTCCAAATACCTAATTGCTTGACTTCTATAGCTGTAATTGCAACGTGCTATCTGTAGACAGAACTGAATATGCAGAATACTTTTCTGTTTGTTGCTTGGCTATATTTTTGTAAAATTTGATTGATTCTATGAAAAGATAAATAAATGGTGCTGTAGTGCTGGTGTTATATTCTCCTATGCCACAAAGAAGTTGTGAAAACAGACACTGAAACACGGTGCTCTGCTGTTTGGTTAGCTACAGTTTAGTTGAAAATAGGAAATGCTTTTGTAGGTATTCAGTGTTAATTACTTGTCTAATGCAGCTTTGTGAAATGGCAGCACGTGCCTACTGCAGTTAGGTGAAACTTACTGTTAAACAACATAAAGCATGTTATAACAATAGCATATGCTATAATTAGCCTATTTTTTGCTTGAGTATTCAAGAAAGTTGCTTCTGTACGTCTGTGTTACAACTGATTGCCCAAAATGCTTGCACAGCGTAACTCAGGAGCTAGTAATTACGTACCCAATGCTTGAGATTTTAATTTCACGTGCCATTCATTTGAATATTTATAGCTAAAACAAGGGCATTTTCAGTAATTCCGAGGGCCACCACAGATGAACATCTTTTGACTTCTGTTTTTTATTCTGTCTTTTGAGCAACTGTATTTGTAAATCAGTTTTTGAGACAGCAATGACTTCCATTTGTGCTGAAACAGGAGGAAAAGTCATGTCTCAGACACAACGAAAACCAGTGCGCACATCTGTCTGAACACCTGATACTTCATTAGATAAGATATATACAACAATTCTGTATGTACTTGAGCCTTCTTAAAATAAATTGATGTGGAAAATAAGTTGGTTGTATGACTAAACTGTTGCAAGGATATTGAAATAAATTATATAATTTTGTGCAGAAGTTAAACCTCATAGTATTTCAATGGCTGGGAAAGCCAACTTAAGATAATTCAGATCTTAGTTCCTGGAGGGTTTTTTTTTGTTTTGTTTCTTTTTTCCTCTGAAACAGATTTTATACGAAAACCTGTACAACCTATTTGTCAAATGAGGATTTGAAAGATACAGATAGAAAAGATGGGAATTATAAAATATTCCTCTTCCCCAATACTGCCCAGTCTTCATAAAGTTTCTGCCTTGTTACTATACCAATATTCATGTTCAAATTTCAAGACCTTAAAAAGTATTGAGAATCTCTTAAAAAATGTATCTGGTAATTAATTACTGGTGCAGCTGATGGTGTCATTATCAGGATCACTTCCTAAACTGAGAGGTGCTCTGTGTGTTCTCAGCAAAAATTGAAACATTTTAGTGTTACACTTGCTATAACAAAAGTATTTCCAAATCAATTTATTTTACACCTTAATGATGTCTCATAGACCCTAACTGTTGTTGAAATAGTTCCTTTAACATTCATAGTGTATTTGTATTTGCGGTTGAACTACTTTACTTGTTATAAGTTACGTCTTAAATATAGAATTCCAAAATGGATTTTTGTATAGAATTGTTAGTTTTTTCAGTAAACAGTTTGTTTGCTTACAGGCCTTCTCTTTACCCAAAATTTTAGAATAAAGGTTTAGGATGATTTTTATTGATGCAAAAATGTTCAAAAAGTTCAACATCACCTAAGACTTGCCTACGGATTTTAAAATAAAACTCTGAAAATGTGCTGGTTAAAGTGGCCCTTTTATTTCTTTCTAGTATTGCAGTGGCAGAAAGCACGTGGAGAAAAAACCTCCTGTATCATGTATTGTTTGTTTCCTTGTTTGATTGGTTTTTTGTTTGTTTTGTTTGTTTGTGGGTTTTTTTGTTGTTTGTTTTTTCCAAAACAGGTTTTCAAAACTTCTATGAATTTTTATTCTAGATGATAGATATATTTCTGTTTCTATTAGACCTGGAAATAAAAAGGCCACTTAAATAAAGTATATAGATTAATTAATCCACATTCTGTCTTAAGTTGTGAATTTTGCAGAGAAGTTGTGAGAGGGATTTTATTTGCAATTCTTCTTGAGGTTTGTCTCATTTGGCTCTCTTTCCACTGTGAAAGAAATATAAAATGTCCTATTGTGATCATGTACAATGAATAAACATATTCAGTATTTGCATGCTGCTTTTGTTTTATCACTTTTCAGTAAGCTAAATAATAGTAGCCTTTCAAACTTCCTGTAGAGAATTTTCACGTTTGTAGGGATGTCTTTTATTTTTCTTGGGATTCCACTTACTACTTTCAAGTTTTTAATGAAGTAAAAGATTAAGAGCTGAGCAGACTAAGGTAAGATAAATCAAGGTATATATTATGGGCTTTTTTGTTTGCTTTCTTAATGTTAACTAGTTACTCTCATTCTATTGTGGTAAGGCCGATGCTTTCTAAGTGACTGTAATTGATAAAAGGACCTGATGATACAGGCAGATGCATCTTTCAATGTGCAGTTCACGCTGAGTTATGTCTGCAATTGTGGTATTTAGCTCGAGGGTTAATTTTAAAGGAGGACTTCATTGTTACCAAATGTGGAGATACAGTGCCTGACACCTAGGCAAATGGATGATGGAGCAGAGACAGAAGGCATCCAGGCCTCCCATTCTCTTGAGTGGAAATGGCTGTACAGAAACCCTGTGTAGTCAGTGCAACGCAGCTTAATGACAAAATATGCCTCAGGAGCATCTCCAGGCTCTCACCCCTGAAGTTCAGGCACCTGCAGGGGAAGGCTTTCTGTCCCCTTACCTGTTAACATACAGGATACTGTGCTGGGGGTAATCACGTAGACTTTCCTTGAAATAGTTGAGCATGGCTCAATCTTTAAAATGCTTGTGTATATTAAAATAGTGCAGTAGAGACCGGCTTGCAAACTGATATATCCGTGCTTTTCTTCAGTGATATTATGTATAGAAAGGTTGTTCAGGAGACAGAACTGGCTTTTAACAGCCATTCATGGCCTGGAATAGGTTTTGGCTCTTATCTCCCACTTGCCAAAAAAATGTCTTGGCTGTCATAGATCTGGAAATACATTGGGTTCTGGTCCTAGATGGCTTATATACATACATAATTGTTATTTTGGTTTAGGATCTGTGTTTGTAAATTACAAAACGATTCTGGAAAAAGGGTTAGGGTCCAGGAGTGCTCCATCAAGCTGGCTGAAGGATCACTTCACCTGCTCTTCCTTCCACTCAGTAGCTCTTGTGTTATCTACACAATGGCCCTATTTCAACACAGGGAGTATGTGTATACATGGCCTGTCTGTTTCACAGTATTTGCAGAAAATTAAGCATCATTCTGTCTTAACGTCTGTCAGATTTGCTTGAGATTTGTCAAGGACTTGGAAAAAAAAAGAATTAAAGTAGTATATGTCTGCATGCTTAAATGCTGTGATTTCAGTTGGTTCTTTTAAAATCAGGTTAAAAATATGACAAAATATGCCTTTTTTGTAGTGCTTTTTTGTTTTTAATTTTTTTATTTAGGAAAATATTTAAAAGCAATTCAAATAATAAAAACAAGGGCTCACCTTTCATTGAGTTGATCATTCCAAAGAATGGGTTTGGCTCTGAAGACTTAGTGAATTCTTTCTTGAAGAAATAGTGTTTCAGGGACTTTTTTCCTAGACCAGGTCTATTACAATGTCCATGCATATGTATGTATCATTCTTGCAGCGCTCCTGCAATCCCCAGTAAGATGTTTTGGTTTATTTTGTTTTTTATTTAAAGTGGGGCTTTTGTTTTATGCTACTCATTTCAGTTTTCTGTTAAGTTCTCAGAAGTCTGCAGACTGATTTTCTAGCAAAATGCAGGTATTGATACTGAAATGTCACTTTAGTCTGTGCTATACTAAGCACTTTGAACAGCAGTTGATGGTAATTTGTGTCCCTTGCTAGGGAATCTCTGGTTCAGGTGTCCAGAAACATGGAATTGTTGGGGTACCTGAAACAAGTGCTCTGCATCCATCCATAACCCACAAGATACAAAGGGTGTCTTTTTAATCGAGTGAGGGGAAAGCTATCCACATCATCATGTGACTTTTGCTTTGAAACTATTTGGGTATGTCCATTCTCATTTACTTACAGAAAATTCAACTAAGAAGAGATACTTAGGAACCTGCAGACCTATCTCAAGTGTTAGATCGGATTTTTAAGTGTACTGGCTACTGGAAATGGGGTTTCAGATCCCAGATCAGTTTTAGGATCTTTCCTCAACACTGAGCTCTTTCAAGGAAGGAAAAGAATGTAGTATTTTTTAAATTATTTTCTCTTTTAAAAATCAGAGCAACTTTATTAGGTATACAGATTCAAGCGATTCTGCAATATTCTTTGCTCAGAAAGGCCAAGAACACCGTGTCCATGTATTTTCTGTAACACAACATGAAGAATCTCTCTCATAAAATGATTCCTTGAAATTATTTTGGACTAAAAATCCTGAAGTAATTTTGTCAAATAGCTTGAAGAGTGGGTATTGCAACCCCTCAAACCACCCCATTCTTTTTCAGAGTGTTATATGAAATTTTTGCTCTTTCTCATACTGTTTTTCCTGCCCCTTTTGTTGTTACTCTCACTACAGTTAATAAGATTCAACATTTTTAAAAAGCCAAATAACTTCATGGATCTATGGCAAGATACAGCTGTATGAGCTGTCTCTCCCTGTCACCAAGGGCATAGAAGTGGCTGAAGTGTAGCTCTTGAACCAGCCGTGGCACTGCAGGACTAGTGATGGGGAAGTGTGTTCAAGCACATGCTTAAGAAAGTTAGAACAAAGTTTCACAATTATTTGATTCTGTGTGCTGCTCCAGTAGTGGGACAGATTAAGTTGTGGTCAGATGCTGACCAAATCCAAGATAATATTTTTGTCCAAATTTGCAGAGGACATTAAAATTTGTGCCAGATTGCTGGTTTTATGTAATGTAGGGCCAGTACAAATTTAACCTGTTGCATTGCAGAATGAGTTTACACTGGATCAGTGTTTTGCACCATGCGGTGGTAGCAGCTTTGATCCAGTACCAAGAGTCCCATGTTTGAGATCATAAAAACTTTTGGTTGCGCTCCTTAGCCATCAGCATAGTATTTGAGATACCTCACATAATAGAATAGTCACAGATGTAAAGAAGGGGAGGGGAAGGCCAGGAACATTATCCCCCTAAAACTTTTAAGGCCCTGTGTTAATCAAGATTTTTATCACTTTGGAATAAACTTTGGCTTGGGAACTGAATGGAATTAAACTGGGAAGCAGTGACTGACTGCGTGTTTCTCTGAACAGTATGGAAACAGCTTGGGCACACAGTTTCTCTCTGGCCAAGCTCCCGGCTCTTCTCCAGCCCCTTTCTCGCCTGGCTCCTTGTCCAAATTTATCACCACGCAGCCAGGGTCCCTCCTTGCAGGCAGCAGTCGCTGGCCTCAGGGGCTGTCTCCATTCAGAGGTGCCTGCAGCACACACTGCTCGCAGCTCCCTCCTCTGCACCACGCATCTGCTCTGTCAACGTTGGATAATTTTGATTCAGAAACACTCTACTGGTTTCAGTCCTCCTTAACAGCTACAGTGAGGGCAATTGTGTAGACAGTCCTCAAGAACAACTATTTTCATAATGTTTTTATACCCTCTGTGACATTTGGTGTTGCTCTTGGAGGATGAAGGGGAAACTGTGCCACCAGGGAGCTGTTGTCACCTCACGCACTGATGGCGACTGTGTCTGTCTCTAGAGGCTCCCCAAGGTGGAGGCAGGTCACTCCTGTCTGTGCTGCGTGGCCTCTGCTGGTCTCCATTCCCCTGATCTGTTCCCAGCACTGCTTCCTTACTGCCGAGTGATTTTTCTCCTTTGGGAGTTCAGTGGCAGATTGGAGCTGAGGTATGGCACTGCCTAGCTCTGTGCTTGAAGCGATGTAGCATTTTTAAACACGGTGACAGCAGTGAAAGGGCACCAGGCACACAGGGTGGGGGGGAAAAATAATTCAGTACTATCCCTGGGTTTTCCATTTTATTCTCTGGAACACGTGAATCAGTCGGCACTGTTAGGAGAGGTGAGATACTTTTTGACTTGTGAGTGATTACAGAAGTGGTGTAGGACTGCGCTGTCCCCAGGGGCGCTGGGACGGGCCAGACTGAGCAGCTCACGGGGCCTCCACATAAACCATGTGCACCCCTGCCACAGCTGGGGGCTTGACCTTTCACTGCTCGCTGCAGTCGCCCTCTGCCCACGGTTATCTGCTCGGTTTGGAAGGGAGGCGAGGAGAGGAGGGGGAGGCCCCTCTTCAGCTGGAGGTGTTTTAGCTGTAACCCAGGAGGTTCTGCATGCTCGGGGGAGGAGAAGGGAACCCCGCCCTGCAAGTGAGCTGTGCAGATCCCGTCTGCCCCGCTGGGCTCTGGTTTGACTGTTTTGAGGAAGATGTTGCGGCAATCCCCGCAGGTGCGTGAGGCCTTGTTGTGTCACGCCGCTCTGGAGTGGGGGAAATGCCCCTGCGGGCATCCCCCTGCACGGACGGCTCTCTCAGGCACCGAGCACTGTCCTCCCCTTCCCGAAACAGGGGACCCCGGTGACACGCCCAGGCCAGGAGCCCCGCGGGCTGCCCGCCCGGGCAGGGCGCAGGCCGCGCCGCCCGCCCCGCGTTGCCACG
>VZRW01000160.1:44893-156551 GCA_013398125.1 Aegotheles bennettii
GGCAGAGCTGGGCCGTAGCGGAGGGGCGCTGGGGAGCTCAGGAAGGGAGGAGGATTTGGGTTTGCTTTGGGGTTTTTGTGCGGTCCCTATCAGGGAATAACGCCCCGATCTTGGAAAGCGCCCCCGGCCGGTCTGCAGCCGCCTCTGCCGGCCGCTCCTGAGGCGGGTGATGGGCACTGGGGCTGGCCGAAGCCCCCCTCGCAAGTCACCTTTCCACTTTTAAATTGAATTTCGCCTTTTTTAAAAAACCGAGCCCCGTGTCGTGCAGGTGCGGAGCCGTCCCCGGGCGCGGCTCGGCGAGCCTCGGCTGATGGACACGGGTTATCGCGCAGGCTCAAGGACGAGAGCCATTTCTTATTAAGTGCTGCAGCAGGGAGTGTCTTTCATGGGGCAGGAATTCATGGTTATCTAAGGATTTCTTCCTTGCATTTCTTCTTCCTTTGAAACTGGCTGGCTGGCTTTGATGTGGACTCGGAGGAGACGCGGATATCGCTTAGAAGGATCCAACTCTCCTGTACTGAAGATCCCGGAGAAAACCTGTAACAGTTTCATATTCCAAATGATAAACACGTTATTAGTGTGTGTGAACAGCTCAGCACCTCCTTAATAGCAAAACATCAGTTCTGTAATTATGCCAAAGAGACAAAAAACACAGAATTTTGGTGGTATGTCATGGCAAAATCAACTGCCGTTATATTAAATACGACTGCTTTGACCTGATTACAAAGTTTCTGATAGCACTGCTCAGTTACAGAATTGACAGTAACCCACTCCGTAGCCTGCCGACCTGAAGACAGTTAGTGAATGTGTTGTGACTCAGAAGTGCATTAAAAGCTATGTATTTATAAAATGTAGGTTACAAATGGCAAATCAAATGATCAGTCTTAATAGTGTGTATACCCATACACTTTAATATGTCTAAAATACTTGCTTTCATTGATTGTAGCAAAGTATAGTGGGCATTGTAGGAAAATTGCAAGAATGTTGGCATTGCATGATGGTCTGTTTTTTAAATCTCTTATTTAAGCTATTGTCTTACAAAAGTAATTAAACTCCATTCAGTACTTCTAAAGTACAAACAGTAGAAAAATAAGTGCTTTGCAAAAATCCCTGCATAAGCACTTAATTTTGTCACATTTTTCTCCTAAATATTGTCTTAACAGTTGCTAATTTTATTATTTTAAGACTAAACACAGCAGCTCCTTCTTAGATTTGGAAAAGCTGCAAGACAAAGAGTCAGGGGGATCCAAATTCATCAATTTAGCCATACAGGCAAAGGATGAAGTAAACCAAAAAAACATATTAACTGATATTTACAGTAGGTGATGTGTCTCTGCAATTGCCTGGGGATGACTGCTGTCCTTCATAACATTAAATGCATTTGTTATACTTAATTGCAAAATCACTTCATCCTAACAGAGAGGAAAATGAAAGATGAAAAAGCTTTAACTGCTGCTTGTAGTAGAGGGTAAGACTAAATTTTTTTTTGTCATGAAGCTTTCATTTGACTCCATTAATCAAGTTTGAAATTGGCATCTTCAGTAGATGAACAACACCAGAAAGTGGTTTTTATCTTTCAGTAATACCTTTCAATGATTACATGCAAAGGGAGGAGGGTAGAGCTAAGCAGTACCCTTCAGAAAGGAATTTAGAAAATCTCTTTGGTAATTTATTTGAGCTGTAGGGAACACTTCACTTAGTTTTACGTGTTTCTGGAGCAGTACACTAATGCATAAAAACTTCACAGGCACATAACAGCAACAGAAAAGAGCTTACCAGAATTGCGTGCACAAACTGCGAGCAGTGAGTTAGGTCTAGTTATGGGCAGGAATCGAAGAGGGGAAAGAGGACTTCATTGAGTGAGAAGTGATCAAAAGTATTTGGGTATTTCTGGTGTTTTCTAACGTGAAAGAATAACTGACAAAACTGAAATGGTTTTGAAAGGTTGCTTGCAAATTTTGAAATCGCTATTATCAATATCATTGTTGATACAAACATTTTGAGATTCTGATAGGCAAATTGGGTAAGGTATCATCTAGAAATAAGTCAATCTTACTCAAAATATACATACAAGATAGTTATTTTGTGAACAGTTTTGGGTTTTTAGTTTTTTTTTTTCCCCTCTAAATTATTTCCGATTTGTCTTAGTCTGTTTTCACTTGAGTTATCAAAATCCAGCTTACTGTGTAACAGTGGCTTACCCTTCTCACACTCACTGGTGTGTGTAGCTGCTGTGGTTATTCTGAAGCAATGTGCATGTCGTTTGTCTTGCTGCTGCTGCCAAGAAAAATCCACAGTAGCCAAGTGCTACCTACCTTCCCTCCACTTGACTCAGAAATTAATCTCTAAAAACTGTCCAGTGCCCAACTTTCACGTAACTTGTAGTTATTTATATAAAGATTTGCTGTTTATCTCACAGATCTTATTTTAAAATCCTATTCTAAAACTTGTCTGTCTTTAACCGAGGATAGATTATGTTGCAAAATAATTGCAAAATTGCTTTTCTTTTTAAATCAATTTATACAAGACAGTTTTGAAAATGGCCTTTTTAGGACATGCTTTGATTGTTTAATCAGAAAATTAAGCTAGTTAGCTTCTGGATGGGAACAAACTTAATATTAAGTTTCTAGCTGCCATTAGAGTAGTTACAATCAAAAGATAATGTTTAAGCTCCCTTTTCCAGCAGTTCAGCCCATACAAAAGGAACTCTTCTTCATCCCTGTTGTCTTAACGCTCGCCTTAGCCTCCCATGGATCCAATAGCAAGTTTGGGAATTAACATTTCATAGGGAGATAAATTCTGCGTGGAAATTTTTCAGCTGCATGTTCTTCCTAATACTTCATGCTGGATGTCATCTTCATTCTGGTTGCAGCAAATAATAGCAACCAGCTGTGCTGCTGCATCATATTTTCAGAAATTATATCAATTTTTTATGCACATATACAACCATGAATATTAATTTGTCTTCAGAAGAAATATTACAGATCTGGGATATTGCATTTTGTTTGTTTTCAGAATATGAACTGTTATGACACTGGGATTTATAGAAAGTCGTGAATATCTCACTGTGTCCAACCAGTGTGCTGAGTTCTGTTCACATATGTAGGTAAAAAGTGCCCACGAGTTACCTTAAAGTCTGAGGAGAAAAAAAAAGATGCAGAGCATGTGTCTTTTTTTTTTTTTTAACTTATCAGTGTAGAAGAGATGCAAGATAAAAGGAGAGATGAAATAAAAACTTGGAGCACACAAAAAGCAGTGGCTGAAGGAAGCGACCACTGCGCAAAGCTTGACTGCAGCTGAACCGGTGAATGTAATACAGAGAAGTCAGAGCTAAGATGTCTGTTTTAGTCTGAATATTGTGGAGGGCATCAAAGCTCGTAGGCTGCTGGAGACACTTACCCATAGGTTCCTGCTGTTGTGCCCTACTTAGCTGACAGTAACCCATGACACAGCTTAGTAAAGCAGGTCTGTGGAAAATGAGTGTTGTGTGTCATTGTATTACAAAATCTATGTAATTATCAACTCCCTCCCATTTGTTCTATAGAAGCAAGTTGAGAACAGAGTCATCAAAGATTTGTGAGTATTTATTTTTTGTATGCCAACCCCAATGTGCGTAGGCACTTTGGAAGCAGGAAGAAGAATCCCTGACCCTGAGTGGTGTCCATCTGTTACGGGCAGGAGGCAAGGGGAAGGCTGTATTGGCATTCAATGCTTACTTTAGAAGGGTTTCAATAGACATTTTTTTAATATATTTTGGGAAAGGTGGAGAGGGGCAGTGGCAGTGGTAGCAGTGTTTGCCAGGGTTGAAATTAGAAGTGTAGCAGGAAAGGATTTTTTTAATTAAAAAAAAAAGCTGACAAAAGCAGAATGGGAGTGAGTGACTTCAGCAGTAGGTGGATTTCAAAGCATATGGGGATGTATAAAACTCGTGAATGTTCTTGAAGTTCTGTTGATTCTGAATCAGGTGAAGTTTGTCAGCTACAGGGTGGATTCCATGGAGGTGGAAGTGGTTATTTGGTAAAAAATGAAAACAAAAACCTTACAGTAACAACAACGACCTTATGTTGTTGATCTTCTAAAGAACACCTATTGCTACTAAAGCCAAATGTCCAAGTATATATACTCTTAAGTATTGTAAATCATAGAATCATTATAGTTGGAAGGGACCTCCGGGGTCATCAAGTCCAACCTTTATCCCATCATATTCCTAGCCATTAGACCATTAGACCATGGCCTCAAGTGCCTCATCGACCCGTTTTTTGAACACCCCCAGGGACAGTGACTCCACTACCTCCCTGGGCATCCTATCTTCTGTTTAGCATTTGAAGGAAAATGAAAACTGAATTTTCTTGCAGGTAAATGGAGATGGTTCAAAAAAGTTCATAATATGAATAGGAGAAACACGCCAAACCCAGACTATTTAGAGCTGATTGAATGATAATATATTGAGGCTTCTCCTGTCTACTGCCTCTTATTCTTTTGACCTTTTACACATTCTGTTCTCTGAACAGTAATCAGTACAAACCACATGAGAGATTACAAATCTGAATTTTTCCAGCGATACACAGTGCCACATCCGCATTATGAATTTTACCTCAATGGTAGAGTCATGTCATTGCTTGTTATAGGTATGACTGACGATCAGGCTTGTGAATAGCTTCTGGCAAACATAGAAAAGTATTTACTTAAATATTAAAGCATGTACATTCCCTGCCAAAAGTGTGATAATTATACCAGCTTTCCTGGTGTGGTGTCACCATGTATGATTAGCTTTGTATTTGCTAAGGCACTGAGGATGCAAACATCTGCTTTTGTAAATCTCACTGAGACTGTAAATGAGTGAAATGGTAATTCCCATTGACTTTTACACCTGGCTTCGTTTAAGCCTCTTTTAAATCCTTCTGAATGTGTATCTGCCACTTTAAAGTGCTCGTAATTTTAAAATCTAGATCTGTATGATGAATGTAGGTTTCAGATGTTCCAGCTGTAAAGGGTTTTCTGATATTGATTGTTGCTGTTGAACAGGGGTCTGGTCTGCTTTCTTCAGCTATGCTCTGAAATGTTTTAATTTCATCAGTTTTGAGGTGCATTCTTTCTGTGTAGTCAGAAGTGGTTGTGTTTGCGTAGGGAAGAAAAAGAAAACATATGCCAGTACAGTAGTGTAAATATAATAACAGATATAAATAACAAACACAGTGTTACTGTTTGCAAGATCCAGCCATGGTTTGGAGCCTCAGTTACAGAACAAAACAAAATCCTCTACATGAAAGGATTTCATGTGGTTGTAGAACCTGAAACCAGTGGAGTAAAGCAAAAAAGAAGACAAAGTAGCAAATAGATGGCACATGCCTTTGCTACTCCCTCAGAGTGGTGATAAGGTGTTGAGGAAATTAGCCCTTTTATCTCAGAGATTGTGTGCTGAGTTGTGCGTGGCCATGAGCTGTACTCTGTGTATCAGCCTGGCTTGATGGGAGTGGCAACTCCTTTGGGAAAGAGCACAGATGAGTGTCTCTGAGGGAGAGGAAGGTGATTAAACTTGATAGATCTAATCCGGTGTGTACTAGTGCATCGAAGAAAGATTAAAGAAAAGAGATGACAGTATAACAGAAACTAATCCGAGGTAATTTATCGTCTGCTACAGTCCAAACTAGTAGTTTTGCCTTATTCCCCGGGGATTTCTGTGTGCGTTTCTTGGTGGAGGCTGATTTTACTACTGTGCACCTATTTAGAAAGCCGTTAATTTTTTTTTTTTTTTCTGTTTAGAATGGATAGGAGCTGAACTTGTAATTTATCTTGACCTGGAAACCAGTGCTGATTTATAAGAGCATGAAGTGAAGACATCTTGTGTCCCTGACCATTAGAATACCTTGTTGCAACATCAGTCATTAGCTGGGGAAGAGCTGCATTCCGTAATGCATGCCTACATGCACTAGGATTGCAGTTTTGGTTGTCCTGTGTGGAAGCTGGTGAAATAAAAATCTCTGTTCTGTCCTCCGTTATGCATGCTCACTGCATCACCTAAACACAACCTTGTTCTGAAGATGTTAAATTTCATCATTTTGTAGTCACTATTGATTAAAAAAAATGCCCTGCCTAATGGAATTCCTATCAGGACCTCAGGTCTGAATTTTCATATTGAAATATTTAAGTAACAAAGGTGAAGAAATCCACCACATTTCTGCTCTGCTGTAGAAGAGCAGTTCCACACAAAAATGAGAAAGCTTACTATAAAGAGTCTAAAAGGCACAGCTAAAAGAGCTGTACAAGCGCAGTGAAGGAGGCTGTGCTAGAGCGGCAGAGCCAGTGCTTGTCATCTGTCAGAAGGGCTTGGGAAAGAATGAAAGGAAGTCAGTGTGGTGTTTGCTGGGGATGAGAAAGCATCACTCAGAAAGCTGGCATTACATCCAAGTGAAGGAGTTCCAAAGGACCTTTAACCTAGGCAGGTTAGAAGTAAAAGCACAAATGGGCAAGCCAAAAAGTCACTTCAAGTAAGAGGTAGGAGAGTCTGACCATGGAGTTGAGATATGATAAAAATCTGCAAAATTGTGAGTGGCACAGGGGAGATTTATTGTCACTGCTTTTTTTTCACCATTTCTTCCAAAATAAAAATGAGGAGGTGTGCAATGTAACTGAAGTCTAAACCCCCAAAAGGTTCTTTGCATAAGAGACAACTGAAGACTCCCTTTGGGTTAAAGTTTACATGGTTTGAAGGAGTGGCTGGGTAAGTTTGTAGAAGAGGGACTTTTGGAATGTTGTTAAATACATTGAAACTGCAGGAAACAGCCAGAGCTGAAAATAGAGAGGCCATGGGATTGTTGAGGGGGAATATTTTATATGCTGGTATACTTTAGCACTGATGTTGATGGCTGAACTTGCAGATGAAAGCGGTGACTGGTAGAGAAGTGACTGTTTATCCTATTTTCCAGTAAGGGTCAGTTGCTCTGGGAACAACATACTTGAAATAGACGCCCTTGAGCTGCTTAATCAAACAAAAAAGCACTGAAGCAGAAGCGTTCAAAAAATGCATGTCTAATGGTTTTGTTTTCATGCTGTCTTCCCAGGAATCTCATGATCATGTTCTTTTGGATATTCCTGTCACTAGAGAGCAGATGAATCACTATCGAGCCACAGCTGAAACTGCTCAAAGTGAACTTGCAGCACTTTCAGTGAAGTATGATTGTGCCAAGTCAGAGGTATGCTTAAAAATACTTCCAAATTCTTCTCCAAGCCTGAGGATTGTCTACAGTAATTTTCTGCAGAGAATAGAAAGTTTGCAGAAAGTCCAAAACTTTTTGCTTTTGATACAGAACTTTTTTTTCTCGTAACATAGAATTTCCATGCAATTTTTACTCTACTTGCTTCTGTGTTCAAGAACTGATTATGAGCTTGTATTTGAAAGATTTTATTTTTATCATCATCTTCATCATCATCTAAATGCAATCTTTTGAAACTAAACCTGAAAGTTAATATTTCTCAATTGTGGTTGTATAAAAGTTCTGGTAGATGGCCTTCTATTGCCTGTGAGTTAAGATATAACTGCCCATCCTCACCTATTCCTCCACTTTATTCAAGTTACAGCTCCCAAATTTGCTTTACTTTCATCATCAGTGAAGTTGTGATTGTAACTAGAGAGTCTGAAGAAAACACACACATCCTTTTCTGCTCTCCCTACTGTAGGAGTGGTGGTTTTTAGGAGGGAGGATTTGTTAGACAATTTTTAGAGTTTCTGTATTTTCACACTTAATCTTTTTTTATAAAATTATGATTGAAAAAAGATTGATTTGATCCAGTTCAGCAATGTGGTCAGTGGTCAGTTTTAAAATGGAGCCAAATTTGCCTTTAGGAGACATGAAATGCTTACATTTATTTACATACATAGATTTAGGTGTATGCATTAATAAATATTCATAGTTACATAAAGTTAGACAGAAACTTGTGGACATTTGTCCAACTAGTACTTTAAACATCTGTACATTTTACAAATGTGTATTTCTATTGCACATTGTAAAGTACTTTGTAATATACTTGCATAACACATGAACATTAAAAAAAGCTCTGTCAATGAAATAAAATTTCTTTAATGATCCTATGATCCTAATTGTGAATAGTTGAATATGGGAAACAGCAAGAATGTAATATTGTATGAGAATGAGTTGTTAATTAAGCATCCAGTCACAACTACAGGGGTGAACGTCCATTGTATAAGCTTGAATTTGACCAGTTGATCCTGAAATTACTGCAGAGGTCCCATGGCTATCCAGGATCAGTACTTTAAATTTCAATTTTAAAAAGCCATACAGAATCTCATGTTCTCATAGAAAGAATTTATTGCTGGAAATGTTTAATGGCTTTATTGCCAGTATGACTGACTGATTTATAGATTCTTTCAGCGCTGTGCTTGCAAAAGAGAAAAATAGTCAAGAAAGCAGCTGTTCATGCTCTTGTTAATAAAGACCTTCATGACCCAGCTGAGGTCAGAGCCCTGTTCTCCTGAGTGCCCTGTAGAACTCATGATATGGGATTATTCTTGCTTTTTCTGCTATTGGAACTGACCACAAAGACAATGGACAGAGGAAAAAATATCACATTTTGCAGATGGGGAGTTGAACCACAGAGAAATTTTAAGGTTGTGAATGCTTTAAGCTACCATAGCTTGGTCCAGCTGCCAAGCAAAGCAATCCTATTGTTCCTTCAGCTGCTCATTTCCTTCCCCACACTGCCCCATCCCTTGTGTTGGCACAGATGTATGTGTAGTTTTATGGTGGGTGCACTGTGTTGTTGGGGAACTGATGCAATTGAAAAATAAAGCCTCTCCTTCTGTGTTGTTTTTTAGCTGGATCAGTTTCCCAGTCTTATTTCACCTTGTAGCCATAGGAGTGCTTCTGCTAGCACAAAGAAGAGGGTAGAGTATGGAAATGAAGCCAATGAGCCTCAGAAAAGGCAGAGCTGCTTTTCTTTAAATCAGTGCTGCTTTATGTAGCCTCCAAAGTGTCTGATAAACCAGTGCTTGCAGATGAAGCATAAGCTCATCAGAGACTATGCTGCTGCTGCAAGAGTGATCCTCCTACATGACTTCTCAATGTTAGCCTTTTCTCTGTGACGTGGCCAGCTCCCCTTCCTCCTCCTCCTCCTCCTCTGGAGAAAGTGAGTTATTTTCTGTCAGCTGTGTTAGTTAAGTTGTTTGTGAAGGAGTCAAACAAATACCAGAGCTGATGCTAGGGAGAGGACAGGTGTACGTGGCTGGGAGCAGGAGAAGCAGGACCTCTCTTTTCCAGGGCAGTTGCCGTTCTGTTGGCTCACTTGCCTCCTGGAATTCCTCTGAGTGTCTTGGGTTTGGTCACACTGGAAGCCTCTGGCAGAGCCATGAATTTTCCAGTGTCCTGAATTGCAGCTTAATGTCTTAAATATTTATTGCCTTAAAATGTTTGCCACAAGTTAAAAGCCATAACACACATCATAAAGAGCAGTTAATGTGGCTTAATTATTTGCCTGTTAATTTTGTATAGTAGGAGATAAATACTTCAGACTGTATCTTGCTGATTATAATTGGAATTGTCAGGAAAGCTGAAATGTGCCTTAACACTTATTGTGACAAAAAAAATCACTTTAAATTACTTGTTCCTTTAAACAAAGTAAAACACACTGAAATTTTATGTGCCTGGTGTGTTTGCCTTAAGCTCAGTCTTTTAGAGAAGGTTGTAGCAGAAATAGTTCAATGGAAAATGATAGTGTTTATGAAAAGAAGAGTGGAAAGTAAAGAAAAACAGCTGAACTCCATGAACTGTTGGGAAACTCTAGAATCATCTCTGGAACAGATCCTTGACTTTTGGTGGTGATGTCCCTCCTGCCACCCTTCCTTAAAAGGCTCTCTTGCTGTTTCTGTGTAAATCCAGCTACATTTGATTGCATTATCAGACAAAAAATAACTTTGCATAAGCTGAGAAGAGGTTGCATACACCAAATTCTTCAAAAATTTATTTGCCTCTGAATATGCTGCAAATCATCAAAAGGCTCCACCCTCACACAACAGGATACTTTGCTGTTACAGCTCCCCACAGCCATAGATTATCCATGGAACTGCGCATCAGAATTGGGAGCAGGGAGGAGGCAGGCAGAAAAGAGGGAGTAGTGGAGTTAGTGACCATACTGTAATGCAAATGAATAAGGGAGATGAGTTAATGCTGCACAGCAGAACTTAAGGTGGGCTTTTCCTAAATTCTGAATTTGTAAATAAATTTATCTTCTTGTAAGAGATTGTCTTAAAATGTTGTATTGTATTACACATCAACAGCTTTTGGTTTTACAAATTCCTTTCTTCCATTGCTTTTTGCTAGTTACATGAAAATAAAGGTTGCATCCCTCCGCTCAGTTTTGTAGTAATAGAAGGCTCTGAGTCTTTTGTTTCAAAATGTGGTTCTTGTCACATTGCTAAGCTTGGAGTACAATCACATATTTCAGCCTGGACAAAAATGTTCTTCCTCTTTTTATGAGTTTTCTCCTTTTCTATCTATAGCTCCTTGAACTCAGGTCCAGAATGGTCTCTAAGGAAGCCTCTTTTCAAGAGCTGAAGGCTGAAGCTGAAAGCTACAAGGAAGACAATGCTAGACAGATGTCTCGCCTCCTGTCTTTGCAAGCTAGAATTCAAGAGATGGAGGAAGAGGCATATGTGCTCACCACTTCCAAAAACCAAGCTGAACTGACAGCTCAGGCGGCATACAAGGAAAACTGGGAGCTGAAAGAGGAGCTCCATGAGCAAAATGCCAAACTTCAGTAAGATTCATATAACACATATAACCTCATTGTTTGCAAAAAATGAGCACAGAGGGCTGTTTGTCTGAACACAGTAGAAACAATACATATGATTTCCTCATTCAGGTATTACCGTGTATGGCACTGGGACAAACTTTGTGCCTCTCATAGCACACTTGCAGTACCTGCAACTACAGTCTAGTGCCCTAGTTTGTCCTTATCACGCGGGGTCTTTTGCAGATGTCTCCTGTCCCTTGACATGCTACATGGGCTGTGCAGTGGTGAGTGACTCTGATGCTGCACCACTCCAGTCTATTATACCCTCTTTTGTGTCACAGCTGGAACCAGAACAGTGTCAAGTGAATTTCTTCCTTAGTGTAAAGCTGTCTGTTAGGAGCAGTGTAATAAAGAAAGTATGGTATAATGTATGGTGTAATTTCTAGTTAGTAGCATCCTGAAAAGAGCACGTTAGTGTTTGGTTAATGTTTGTTCAGCTTTCAGTAACATTAGCTTTGTCTGACTTTTCTTATGCTTTCTGCTGGACATTGCTCTGTGTGTTCTGTTTTGTTTTCTTTTTTTTTTAACATGCATAAAACTTTAAATAAAATCACAGAATCACAGAATGTTAGAGTTGGAAGGGACCTTGAAAGATCATCTAGTCCAACCCCCCTGCCAGAGCAGGACAACCTAGAGCAGGAATGCATCCAGTCGGGTTTTGAATATCTCCAGAGAAGGAGACTCCACAACCTCTCTGGGCAGCCTGTTCAAGTGCTCTGTCACCATTACAGTGAAAAAGTTCTTCCTTATGTAAAGTGTAGTATCCTTATGTATACAGTTCTTAGCACAGTGTGTCAGAGGACTGATCTAATATTTCAGGTCTATGGGATGGAGACTGGTAGCAATGTTGATCACAGATTGGTGTGAAAATTGTTCTGAACTCTAAAATTCCAAAATCAGTGTCAGTCATATTATATTAATAGACACCGTATAGACTTTTATAATGGATTGTTTTCCACCATTACAAGGCTAATATCCCTGTCTCTCTCAATATTGTCTAGTTAAGAGCAAGATGAGTGTTCACTTGTTGTCTGTATTTCTCAAATCGGTATTTTGCACAGCTCTTCCAGGCTTTGTGCATTAGAAGTGGATAATTAAGTTATTTTAAAATCTAGAGAAATCCCTTGCAATGCACTTGTCTGTTACAGGCTGATTTGTCCAAAGCCCTGCCTGGAGAGTGCTGATGTTGGTTGCCAAAGTTTTTAGATATTATCCCAGTGTAAGTGAGGAGACAGTGAAATCAAGAAGCGTATTATGCATACTAGCAACAAGGAAAACATAACAGTGTCTGAGATAATAGTTGTAAGATTCTTTAAAATGCTACTTCTGGGGAAGGAAGAAAAGGAAGAAAAACTTCCTGTCCTGTTTGCCTGAGTCACTGGGAGGAAGCTGCCAAAATACTGTGTATCATACTGGCCTATGATATGATCAATTTTGTGTGGCACAAATCTGTACTGTCACTGCCAGGGTGGTCCTGGCTGCTTGTTTTGCCCATGACACTTGTGTCAGCACTGCTGTTTGTGTTGCTGCGTGGGACCGGAGAACCACTCTAAGAGAGAAGTGAGCAAAATTTTGCTTGCTTTCCAACTTAATCTCCAGCTCTACCAATCTCAGGTCTGATTCACTGTGTACCTGGTGTGTACTGCTGGAGTGCTGGCAAAAAGGAAGGGACACATGCAGGGCGAGTCTGGTCTTTTGGGAGGAACAAATATGTTGGTTTGGTCATGAGTCTACAGTGTATGTTTTAAAAGCTTTTTGTCATACTCAGCAGATGTTTATATGTGCCACTTCATACTAGTTATTGTGTTGATTTAATGAATTCTACTTGCTCAGTCTGGCCACTTTAGTAGCACATGTCCCATGACTAGTCCTAATTAGGTATTTAAGAAAGATTTTCACTGAAAACCACTAACAAAAGGGAAGAGCAAGCTGGGAGGAATGAAATGCACATATACATTCTATACTTGGGTACATAGTAAAAAATGTTTAATAAATTCTGTGATTGGTTTTGATGATGTACACCTCTCCTATTGAAAATGGTGCTTTTCTACTCAACAGGTCTATTGCTATGGTATTTTTAGAACCTGGACTGTCAATTTTTTTTTTTGTCTTTTTCTTCCCCTTCTCTTTGCTCATTAGTTCTGAAGAGCTAGCAAAGCTGTGAAAGAGCTGCATTCTACTTTTTTGTACCTGATTGCCTATTTTCTGGATGCTCACACCTTTATGCCCTAATGGAGGTAATGAGGTTACTCATACAGTTGTCAAGTGTGTGCTTTGTACTTCAGATTGTTTATTTTTAAAGGCAGGCATGGTTCTGTGTGTGATGTGCCTTGATTTTTCAGAGCCACAGAGCAGCTTGCAGGGTTGATGGTCAATCTCATACAATATTCTAACATACAGGCGTGCATGCATGGCATGTCTGGAGTCTCATACCTTTTCACTTCTAACATATCCCTCCTCAGGGCAGCAGTTTAGTGACCATCTCACAGCTTAGCTTTGCTGGGGCTATAGAGGAGAGGAAGGTGCCTGGAGGTGAGAAAGCTGTGAGGCACTTGTCTTCTGAGGGCCAGCGCCTGCTGCAGAAGGCAGAGATCATTTGGCTCACGGTGTGTGCTGTGCAGTAGTACATGGAACTATCCTCCTGCTGTCCACAGCATTAATTAATGTTTTCCATTCCTCTCTGTTATTCTTCTACTCTTTTGCACTTTGCAGCATTGACAAGAACTGCTGATCTCCCTCCTAAGGGAGATCTTATTTTTTTTGTGGACCATCTCTTTTGCTTAGTGATTTATAACTATTTGATGTACTGTATTCACACTCACTGTGTGTTTCCTATAGGAGCCTCAGGCTGCTTTTTGATTATGGAATGATGCTCTGTTGCCTGTTTGATTGCCAGGCTAGAGAAGAAGAAATCAGAAATTGAAAAGAATGAGTCCAGAAATGGCTAGCATGCCCACCCTGAAAACTGAGAATAGTGCTATGCTCTGCTAAGCAAATAATTTTCAATAAAATCTTTGCTCTAGACAGCTGTTTGGTGATATCTCACATCTCGCTTTATTCTAATGTTCAAATCTTTGTGAAGAACTTGCTTTAGGAAGTACCTTGTTTCTCAACTGGAAATTCAATAGTTTTGTCTCTTGCTGTATTTTGTCTCTTACTGTATTTTTACCACTGAGTACCTTTCTCATGGGTGTTATCTGAGAGGTATTGAAGCTGATATTTGGATTACACCAATGGTCCTTTTGAGCTCTGTTTGGTTGGCTGTTTTTGTTAATCTGTTTCTTTGTAGTTCTTCCAGAGTGATGATCAGTGTCGCAGTATCGTGAGTGAGATTTAGATTTATATGTTTGCTACCTATGAAGACTGTCACACTGCTTGTTTGCTAGACTCGTCTTTGTCCCTGGCAATGGGAGGGATGTGACCACATTTATGGCAATGAGTGAAACTGGCCCCTCTGTTATTTGGTTATTTGTTCTTACAGATCAATCACAAACCAATACCTGCTGTTAAAGCTGATAACAGATGTTTCATGTGGGATACGTATCTGCATGATAGTCACCTTTTGAGAGTGATGAAATTGATGACAAAAAGCGTTTTTTTCTTCATACTTTTGTGGTAGTCCCTTAATATTTTCTTTTTTAATGGATCCCTTTAGCCTGAGTCTAGTCTGCACTCTTTTTTTCTCTCTTTGCCTCCATGTCCTGTGTTTGTGTGTAGGGTTATGCTGCAGAAGACTATGTACAGCAAAGTAGTGTCTCCCATGTCTGCTTGCTCCTGCTGGTAAACTTCCCTTTGCAGGTACTCTGGATGTCCTGCACTTCCATTAGTCCGGAGGGGCTACTCTTTCCCTACTCTTTCCCCAGAGTTTGTTGATCAGCACCATCAGCTTCTTTAGAGACAAAGGGGATGTGAAGTGTTAGCATATTTTTACTATAATTTGATCACTGTCTTTCTCGTTATGTTTTCTAAGCTTTTGCTTGCAGCCTTCGTTTCTAGTATCTTGAGGGCACTGTTTATTGATGTTACCTGGTTCTTGTGTTTTATTGAAATCTTGTATGGAGAATGACATTGGGATCACAGGGGATTCTTTACAGTGCTAATCAAAAGCAATGATAAAGAAAAGTTTACACATAGGGTAACAACAAAATTTATATATATTAAGTAACAGATATAGAGAATTTTATGTAACTTTAAAAATTAATTTTGTGGTATGCAGAAGCTAGAGATAATCTTGGGGGGATAGCTTTTGCCTAGAATTCTGTTTCAGAGAACATTCGTCCTGATGTGTGTATTTTTTTTTCCTGCCTGATTAGTGAATGTTTGAATGAGTGTGAAGAAAACATGACTCAAGCTTCTAAAATCAGCAGAAAGTATGAAGAGCTTCTTACACAGCTTTCTGGATTCTTGGACATAGACATCAGAGAAAAAGAGAATCCACAGGAACATTTAATGTTGAAGGTGATTATGTGTAGTCACAGGTTTCTAGATAGAGGTTTAATGGAAGAATATTTGGCTGTCAGAGAAATAAAGCAAGTGATGAAGATCACAGAATCACAGAATGTTAGGGGTTGGAAGGGACCTCAAAATACCTAGTCCAACCCCCCTGCCAGAGCAGGACAACCTAGAGCAGGTCACACGTGATAGAGATCTTTGTGTTAAATAATGATTTGCAGACAGTGCTGTCATTTAAGACAGATTTATTTTCATATTGGGTTGGTTTCCAAAGGTGTTGAACACTAGTAAACCTTAGTGAACTCAGTCTGACCTTATCTGCATAATTTTTTTATCAACCTGTAGTACCTAAGTACAACCCTGATTAGATACTTTTTTGAAAGCTTTACTGAAAACATTAGCACTGGGAGTCACTAGGTGACCTGTAACTGTACACTAGATCTTAACACTTCTCTTGAGACAACATACCATTAAGTAAAAACATCTGAAATGACATACCTTAAAACAACCCTAACCCTGTAACAAAATGCTGTAAATCACTGTGTGGTGTTTTTGAAAGCTAATCATAAAACTTTATTGTTTCTCTTCAGAATATTTATGAAGTTCCAAAAGTTGAGCTTCCATTTAGGAAAGGAAAATTGTTCTAGACTCTTTTAATCTTTGTTGATGCTGCTGAAGGGCAATTTATCCTAATTTTATGCACTGTTCTCGTGTTCTGTCTGGTCTTTCCTATCCTTATTTTTCTTCCCTTGGGAGTATACTAGGTATTTTGGGAAATTTTGTTTCATTATATTTATATTATTGTAACAGTTCTGACTGTAAGGAATACTTAATAAATTAAGATTATCTAGGTATATATCACAGTAACTTCTTACAGTTCTTGCCCTCATAACATTGCAAGCAAATGGAAATTGCAATAGATACTTTAATAAAACTTGGCTAGTTGTCATTAGAGGCAAAGATGTTTGTGTTAAGCTGTAACTGTTACATGCTTTAAGTTAAGGAAATCACTGGAATTTTAAAAAAAGTGTATGTTGATGTCTTGTTTTAACAATGTAGTAATAAATCTAGTTGGGAAATCTAATTTGTGCTGAAAACTGTGCGCTAGGAAAACTTAGCGACTCATTTTTTGTTTGGGATCATGACATGTCTACTTAGCTTCTTTTCCACATTACGGTTTTGTTTGAGATAGAATTGATCTAGCTTAATCTTAATAAATGTCTTGCCAGTAGGTATCAGGCAAAAAAACCCACATTTTTTTACCTTGTGCACTCTTTGACGTGCCCACAATCGTTTATCCCACTTCTTGGAAATAGTGTAGTGTACCAATACAGCCCTAGAATCCTCCTGGAAACAGCTCCTTTTTCCAAGGTGTCAGCTGCTTAGAATAGCAGCCAGCCAGGTATTTGTCCCTGCCCTTGAAAAGTCTTATGAAATAGCTGTTACTAATTAAAATCTCCCCATGCCTAAATAATTTCAAGCATAAAATGCAGCTTTCAATTTCTTGTTCCAAATGAGATACATAAACCTTAACAAACCAAACTGAAATGGTTTGTTTTATGCATGAAGTTATTTACATGATCCATTTTCATTTTCTGACCTGCTTCATATCAAGTGCAGGTACACAGCGACAGGAGTTCTCCACCTGTTTAATAGATCATGGAGATTGTGTGGGAGTAAATCTGAACCACATCGCAGTAAGGTGTGGGATTCTGGTGTGAATATGGTTCTCATTTTAGTTGTCTGTCTTCTCTTTTTAGCAAGGAATACTAGAATGCAATTATACATCTGACGTAGGAGTCACCAGAAACACGGTGTCTTTACTGGGATGATTAGGAGCAGGTGTACTGGGAATGAATATACATCATTGTTAAGTGCTTAAAAAAGTTACTAATATTTTAATTGTTTCTCTAGGTCTCTGAAGTATGTAAAGAAAGTATGACACTAAAAGACCAGGTTGTTGCTCTTCAAGAAACTATCACTGTCCATGAGACAGAATCCAAAGCTAGTAGAGAAACTATCATGAGGCTTGTTTCAGAAGTGACCAAGGAGCAGAAAAAGGCAGCAGGATACTATCAAGAAATGGAAAAACTTAGTAAGGTACGTAATTTCATGATGTATATGCTTGTCTAATTTTCATATGTTTTCTCAAAATTTTAAATTCATTTTCTGTAGGAGTTGTATGAGAAAAAAAATGCTTCTGAATGAATGCCTTCTTGTGGCTAAAGTGTTTCCTAAAAAGGACATTTTTCTAAGGTTATTCTCAACTTTTTGAAAGCTTGAGAATATATGGAGATGAAATAATAATATTGTCTAAAATAGACCTGATTTAGATTTGATGTTTTCCGATGATGCTTGCAAATTTATATTTTTGCTTCCTTTTGATTGTTGTAGCCTTTGTTGTGCTTGCACAAACAGGTAAATAACAGATTTTTTTAAAGCAGTGTAAACATATAGAGCTAATGAGTATATATGAGGCACAAGCATGGAACAATGAAAAAAATACTTTAAATAATACTTATGTGTTATTGCAATTTTTCTGAGGATTCTTCTACTTGGTTTCTTTAAAAATTCTAATGAGAAATTGAGAAGAATTGATAGGACACTATTTTATTCTTTCCCTTAAGGAATGGGAAGTAAAGTGTCTTGGGTTCCAGACACCCTAGATTATCTTCTTTCACTGTGCTATAAACTTGTATTTCATAATTAAATATTCAGTTGACTCATCCCCAAAAAGTTGTAGGCAGGAGGATGACTCTTGCAGGAAAGCACTGTTTTGCCATGGGGAACCCATAGAGAAAATCTCTGCAGCAGGAAGGGTGCTGAAATGAGAAATGTAAGTAAAATTGTAAGTCAAGTATTCACCAAATTCACCTAGGCATGATTTGGAAAGCAAAAGGATGTGCTTTAAGGATTTAATTGCTCCAGAAGAACTCACCATTAAGAGTTTGTGTACATTCCAAAGGATGGACAAACAAAATGAGCTTCTGTGGCAGTTTTCCTTATTACTTTGTACTTTGGGAAATAACTGGAAAGGGAGCAGTTTACTAAAACCACAATGAAAATTTCCCACAGGTACTAGAGCAATGTGATTAAAGCTCATGGTCAGAACTTAAAGGAAAAAAGAGAAGAAACTTAGACTGCCAAATATGTAGCTGAGCTGTGTGTGACTGAATTTGTAGAAATTTTTAACATAAAGGGAACCTTGTGCAAGTAAATTTTCAAATGTAATATAACATTTTCCCCAGCCCCCTGGCACTACTTTTTTCCTGAACAGAAGACGATCACCATACACTTTAAATGACAAAGTGTTCTAATTTTGTTGTAGGCAAAATACTTACGAAATAGCTGACAGTATTCTCTGGAGAAGAAAGAATTTGTTGTGGGGAAGATAAATGTCAAGAACCACAGGGTCATAAATTTTACTTACTGCTGAAAATACTCCTTACCAAGCTGTGTAAAGGTTTCTAAGACTCATATGGAACTGAGAGAGAACCTGTAGCAAAAACTTCAACAGGTCCTTTTTGAGAACATTTTGTTCTTGTACTTCACTTGAAACACAGGAGTGTGAGCAAGGGCAGAGTGTAGGTTGCTCACTAGGTAAGCCGCAGTCAGGAGTTTTTCTAAACCAAGATGAGGGACTCATTTGTGACTTGTTTTGCAAGTTTGCTCTGACTGCCAAAACATTTCCAAGGTTGAACTAGTTGTATAAAAAATATTTTCCTAATATTATTGTGCATATGCCAAATACATAATTTATTTAACCCATTTTACAGAAATGTCTTGCTAAATTATTAGCATTGCCTTCCAAATGAAGTATGTGCCATCAGGGCTTATCTAGAGGCTGCAGATTCCTCCAGTACAGTTTCAGTCTAGCTACTTAAATTTGCAGGTACTGAATAAATCTGTTGAGAAGGTTTTGTGTTCACAAAAGCATATTAAGAAAGGTGCATATATGCTTCTTCCAGATGAATTTGCTTTTTGTACAGCATTGCTATTGATGAACCACAAGAACTGGTAAACTGGCTTGTTCTGTTTCACATCCTTGCTGATGATTCAACCTTGAAATATTTGTTTCCCTCTGAAGTGTTAATTTAAGCAACTGTTTTGCAAAGATATGCACCATGCAATGTCTTTAAAGAACATAGTTGGAATATAATCTGGCAATTTTAATTAATACAACTATATCAGCACCTACTAGTGATGCAAAATTAGCAATGAAAATGCTCTTCAGTATTCAATACTGACTTGTATTAAATTGTTATTAATGAATAAAATTTATCTAAGTAGCATCTAATCAGTATAAATTAATGACAATAAATAGATTGTATGAAAGCAATTAATTAAAATATAAACTTGTTATTTAATAAAATTGAGTAAACTCAAGAAACATGACTACATTTTGAATACACCCAAACACTTTGTTTGTAGGAGACACAACCAAATGATTTTAGGTTTTACTTGTCCTAGGAGATAAATAAAGTAATGAGTTTCTCAGTTAGGATCTGGATTTTGTTTGTTTGTTTGTTTGTTTTTTTTGTTTATAAGGTCTCATTAAGAAAATACATATTAGGGAGGCGTTTCAGCAGGCATCACAAATATTTCAAGGTTGAATCATCAGAGAAGAGATAAGAGCAAGCTAGTTTAGAGTCCTCGTCATATAACAGTGGTAACTGGAGGAGTGGCTGGTGTAAGAATTAATCTGGAAGATACCTGCATTCTCTTTCATATGTTGTTATTACTGTTAATGTAATGTGTTGGTTTTGGTGTTTTGGGGTTTTTTTTATATGTATGTGTAATTGACTTAGTATGTTGAAACCCCGATGCTGATTGAGGTGCCAGTATTAATAATGATGACATAAATTCAAATATCCTTCTCTGGTCTAAATACTCTCTCAAGTTATTTATTGTAAATACTCTGCTCTTCAAAATAGATGAAGGCCCACAAGCCCAGGGTTTCCTCCGTAAGGGTAACGAGGGCATTAGTTAACACATGGCTGTTACAAGAAATAAACTGGAGGAGATGGACTTGTGGTTGTGGCAGCGGTTGTAGGGTGATTAGTTGCTGGTGAAGGACAGCAATTATGCAGGAATCTGCTATGTCAAGCCAAGTAACTGTTGTCTAAGCTGTGAGAGTGGCCAGTAGCTTGTGTATGGGAAGCATGCAGAAATACTTTCAGCCATGTATCCTCTGAGCTTCCATCAGTCTGGAACTTCCTAATTCAAAGGTTGCATCTCTATGTTAGCAGCTGATACTGCTACTACATCATACAGTATAAATGTTCAATGTAAAATCTTATGAAAGCCCTTTAGAAAATGGCCCTGTCATTATTAGTGAATTTTGACCCCCTAAAAAAATTATCAGGAATTCCTCTAGTTCTGTACATGGGACAGTTATGTTGCCAACATCCAGGTAAGGCTCTGGACACCGTCTCTGTGTATGTGTCGCTGTTAAAGGTCTGGACTCTCCAGGCAGAGCCTCAGCTGTCTCCTGAGCTTCCAAGGCTGTATCCACCTTGCTACAGTGTTACATTTCTCTTTATCTCGTTGGAAGTGAAAAACTTGTGTTTTATTTGTCTGGTAATTTTTTTTTTTTGCTTTTTCTGTAACTAGTCTTTGGCTTCATGTTTCCGTAAGTTCCAGATTGACTTAACTGTATTTTAAAGTTCTAATTATTTTTAAAACTGAGAAAAATGCCAGTGTCTTTACAGTGAGCATAACAATGTCACTTTTACTAAAAGTGCCATTGAATTTCTTTTCTTTTGTTCTAAAAGTGAACAGTGGGACCTTGACTACACAGAAGTCAGTGAAATTTTTGTCACCAGTTTAAGTGGGCTTGGGATTTCACCTGGAATATGTTAGGTGCAAAGCTGATATCAAGTATGAAAACAGCTGTCAGAAGAGTAATTTCTCTCACAGAGTTTCTGTGAAGGTTATAATTTTGTTTGACAATTTAAAAAGTTGCATGCAGTGCACACAATTGATACAATATATTTTAATAACAAAACTTAAATATCATTGTAATTTTGATGGATAACTTATTAAGAAAGAGGTATAGAGTCTTGTCTGGTTGATAACCTCTTTATGAAAAACTTCACAACAGTTTACATTGAATCAGGAGGGAATGAGTTCCTCTAACATTTTTGGTGTGGCTGCATGTTGCTTTAGCCTCAGCTGAGATAATTAATGGGGTTCACAAGGAGCATGTCCGTGTAGGGCTGCTGGGTAATACAGACTGTGTGATTAGGTAATGTGGTGTGATATTTTTTAGTAGTGGAAGCCCACAGATTTTGAAAAATCATGTGAATAAAAATAAATTTGCTCAGCAGATTAAAATTGAACAAAGCCATTCCTAGGGCCAAAAATTTCAGTACAAAAAGAGAGTTTTGTACCTTCTTGGCTGTTTTTTTCCTTTAGAAGGCAAGATGAAAGCTGTTGCTGGAGGCAACAAGTCAGTACTATCATAACCTCACCTACAAAGACACAATAATGACTTTTTAATAGAGTGTGACATACTTCTGTAATGTCACACATGAAAAATAATTAGAGAAAAAACACTTTCACAGCCTGTTTTAATCTATTGGATTAGATAAAAGTAAAGATTTTCATTTTTGCAGTGTATGATTAGGTAATTGAGCAATTAAATTTGTGCTCACTTTCTTACAACCATAATAAAATGCTGCAGTGCTTTTAGGATGTGGGTCTGGTGTGTTTTCTGTGAATCTGTTTCAATTGTGCTGGTGGGGTTGTTTGTTTGGTTTGCTTTTTTTTTTTTTTATTGTATTACTACTTAAAAGGTCTTATCCCTTCTTATTTTCTCTCTCTCATTTGTCTGCCTCTTTAATGTGATCATATCTCCCTCACTTTATTTTGCACTGTTAAATGTAGCTCTTTTAGCTATTTCTTATAAAAGAGTACCTCTCTCTGCTTGAAAGACAAAAGTAATTTTCCCCACCTGTTACAACTTGAGTGTGTTCTCTGTGAACACAACTGACCTAATACTGAAGACGTCAATTCTCATGAGAGAGGCCTTGCCAGTATCTTGTGCAATGGTCTGGGTACTCTTACATCTTTTCTAGTGCAGATAAGGTACCAGTGGTGAGCGTGGGTAGACTGCATCCTGGCCTGAGTAACTTTAAGCATGGCACTATGCCATAGGAGCCCTTTTGCTCTGTTTCAGATAGTTTAAGAACTTTTGATGCTGCTTTCTATGACCACAGGTGAGCACGGCCATAGTAGGTCTGCCACACCTCGTGTGTCTAACAATCAGTCATTGACACTGTTTGCCCTGGGAAAATCCATCTAATGTCTAATTCTGTTTTCTTTGAACACCAATTTCCGTAATTATTCCTGTATTCAAAATTTGTTGTCTGTCAGTGTTGGGCAGCTTTTTGACCTTACAAGCTGCATACCAAGACCTTAATATAATTCAGAGCCATGGGAGATGAGCCATAAATGTTGAGGAGCCAAAGAAAACACATGAGCTGTTGTGGTTCCATTCTTTCAGTCTTTTGGGGGTGGAAATTGTTTGATCTGCCTGCACTGATCACTTGGGCTTTTAGGGGCTTGCTTCTAGTTGGGATACTGCTTTTACGTGTCACAGTCCTTAAATTTTCAGATACTGTTCAATGTTCAGGCTGACCTTGCTGAAGCTAGCCAGTACAAATGCTCTCCATTCAAGAGAGGTTTCAAGGAGGATTGTTCAGAGTTTTAATGTTTTGAGTTTTATGGATTTTCATTCTGTAAATTGCTTGGGGTTTTTTTGTTTTGGTTTGGTTTTTTCCTTTTAAATGTTTGGGCATCAACAGGCTTGCAGATACTTATTTTATACTTTAATCTTTTGATTCAACTGTGTTTATTTGCAGATGTTCACAATTTGAAACAAGATTATAATTAGGTAAGCTCCCTGGTACTGGCAAACTACTTTTGCACTGCCTTTCTGAAAGGAAAAGTACACACTGCTGAAAACTGTAATTGAAATAAACCACTCTTTATTCTTTGCTGTAATTACCATAGTGTAATTCTGAGCACAGGTGGGAATGTTCTATTAATAGGACTTGTTTAGAATACAAAAGAAAAACTGGCAAGGAATCATGTCAATGTTTGTTTCCAAGAGAGTTCTTCAGTTACTTTAGAAAGGGGTAGTAACAAATAATTTCCTAAATGCCAGGGTTTGTTCTGGTTTGTTTTCATTTATGTGTTTTCATGTTTGCCTTTTTGCAGCTATTTAAAAATTTTAGTATTTTTAGTATCATATGTTTATATTTTATTTCCAAGGGTGCCTCCCAAACACCTTTTTTGTCCATCCTCACCACTCATCTACATAAATACTTTCAAATTTCCTACTTGATTGGTATGTATTCCGTTAATACAAATGACTTACTATGCTACACAACAAGCACATGTAGACCCTGAAATACCCCTGAGTGGTCACCATATTCACAGCTGATCCAGGAAAAATTCTTTAACTCCAATGTACACAATCTTAGTTCATATCAATACACTTACTGAGCCTCTACTAAACAACTGAAACTTCCAGGGAAATTCAATCGCTTTCTATAAATACGCCAGCCGCTGGCATAATTTTGTGTCTCACGTGAAGTAATATTGTTGCCCATTTGTTCCAATCAATCAGATAATACCCTGAGGAATGAAGACTTAATCTTTGCTATACTTTTAGTTAGTTCCATTGTGAATTTTATTCTTGTATATGAATTTGTGAGCACTCAATGTATGAATATGTAAGCACTCTTAGTATTGATATTGTGGGGAAAGGAAAGAGGTTCACAAGCTGACTGAATGACAGAGATAATTTTTTTCTTTGCATTTACCTGAGTCATTTTTCTTTCACTTTTCTATCTATTTTGTGTTGTGGGTCAGCAAACACAGTTCAATGCTTTCCCCTCTAAGGTGTATTACTTTGGCTTTATTTGTATTATATCTTTTCACAACTTCTAAGTCAAAGTATCTGAATGAAAATATGAGATAGCAATAGTTTTACTATTGAAAACCATTGTTTTTTGTTTATCTGAAAATTTTATTCATATATTACTTCTTGCAGGCCACTGCAAGAGGTTAGTCTATAGTGTGATTAGAGCAGGCTTTCATCAATTTCAGTGGGAGTTCTCCTATGATACCCCAATGTTGAGCATGTATGAGAAATACAGGTTCTAATTTCTCTATCTGTAGTACCTGCTTCTGAATTATTCCCTGCTTTGAGTGTGGAGGGGTTGCAACAAATTTTAACAGCCTGATTTAATCTTCCTTGTATTTTAGGATCTTGACAGAGCTATAATAGGAAAACAGAATTTGGAGATGGAGATCAGAAACCTCCAAGATAAACTGACTGCTAACCAGAAAACTTTGGATGCCTCAAAGCAGGAACTGCAGAATCTGAAGAAATCTTCTCGTGATCTGGATGGAAGTTTGAAGAGCAGCAGAGAAGAGGCCAGGACTGCTCAAAGCTCTTTAGTGACTTTTAAAGAGCAAATTTCTACCCTACTTAGCAGTGGATCTGCAATAGTTAAACCTTCTGAGAAGACTATTTTGGAGAGGATCCAAGAACTAAATTGCAAAGAGGAGAGTAAAGAAATAGTAAGTCAGTAACTACTGCACTCGCCCAGTGTATATATTCTCTTTGGATCCGTTTTCATTTTGTTCATCTGTTAGAGTGTTGGTTTCTTCTGCTTAGGTTTTGAAATTACAGAAGCCTTTAATTTTGTTTTCGATTGATTTGAGATAGTACATGAAAAGCAACTATATTTTATTAAGCAAGAGGTCAGAAATGAAATTAATAATAGAGCTATTAACAAGAAAAGACATGGAATGGTCTTTCAGTTAAGACATTGAAATCTGGTTTCAGTGCCACTTAGCAGACATGAAAAGTGTCTGTGTTGTCACTATGATTTAGTGGAACACGTGAACAAATACGGATTTGCTGCTACATTAATGACTTCAAGGACTGACCTGTTTCTTAAAGCAGACATAACTGATGAGTTGCCCCAGGCAAATTCTTTCCCTCCAACCCTCAAAACCTGCATCTAAAAACAAAAAAGTATTTTTACACTTAAAACATTATTGAAACTGTAACTGTTCACCACCCAGGAAAAAGGCAATAGGAAGGCAGCTGGGTATTCTAATACTCTAGAGGTCTTAGCTGGTAGTGTTTGCATGTACAGGTAGAAAATCATAGAATCATAGAATTGTTTCAGTTGGAAAGAACCTTCGAGATCTTTGAGTCCAATCATCAACCCTGGACTGTCAAGTCCACCATTAAACTTTGTCCCCAGGGCCCACATCCAAACGTTTTTTTCACACTTCCAGGGACCATGACTTTCCTGGGCAGCCTGTGCCAGTGCCTGACCACCCATTCCATTAAATAATTTTTCCTAATATCCAGCCTAAACTTACCCTGGTGCAACTTGAGGCCATTCCCTCTTGTCCTATCACTTGTCATTTGGGAGAAGAGACCAGCCACCCCCTTGCTTCAACCCCCTTTCAGGTAATTGTGGAGAATGATAAGGTCTCCCCTGAGCCTCCTCATCTCCAGACTGAACCCCAGCTCCCTCAGCCGCTCCTCCTAAGATCTGTGCTCCAGGCCCTTCAACAGCTTCATTGCCCTTCTCTGGACCTGCTCCAGCACCTCTGTATCTTTTTTGTAGTGAGTGGCCCAGAACTGAGTGCAGTATTCCAGGTGCAGCCTCAGCAGCACCGAGTACAGGGGGACAATCACTTCTCTGGTCCTGCTGGCCACACTGTTTCTGATACATACCAAGATGCCCTTTGCTCTCTTGGCTACTTGTGCACACTGCTGGCTCATGTTCAGCCGGCTGTCAACCAGCACCCCCAGGTCCTTTTCTTTCAGGCAGCTCTCCAGCTTCTCTTCCCCAAGCCTAAAGGGACAGCTCAGGAGGAATGCGGGCCAGAATACAATCTGAGCGATGTCAGTATCCTGACACTGCACTGAAGTTTCTCACTTGCTTACCTGGGCGTATATTAATTTTGTCAGCAAGGACTATTATTTAATGAAGTCACGCACTAAATCAAAAGCTGTTTTCACTGAGCCACTGTAGCCTTGAAAATATCCCTGTGCATTTTGATTAAGTATTTTTTTTAAAAAAAGAAACCAGCTGCCCTATACCTTGGTTTGAGAGTCAGTATTTGAAAGTGATCCACTGAACTGGAAGTGTGGCAGCAACTTTTCAATATAAAAGGTCTTTACAGTTTTGCTCTATGCCATCAACTATTGTTTTCATAAGAAAAATGCTTTCAAAATTAAATCTAATGAGAATTTTATGTGCATGTGTGTTTGTTTCTATTTGGTATTTTGGCATATAGTACGCTCTGTTGAGATGTTGATTATTTTGAGGACTGCTGAGAAAGGGAAATTTAAGTTGACTGGTAGCTATTGAGTAAAAAAGGTTATGTTCCTAGGAATGCTTTCAGGTGACCTGCTGCTTTTGTAAGATTCAGTTGCAGCTAAGTTCATTTGCATACTACACGGAGCAGCTGTTAGTGTCTTTGTGGGTAAACTACAGTATGTGTGTAGTGTGTTCTGCTTATTTCAGTTCTTATTGTTCCTGATTTTATTCCTTAGTATTAGCTTTACAGGCTGGGTTGCCCACTTGATCATCCTGCAGATTGGTAGTATTTATTTTGTTGCAGATACAAACTTTTCCAGCTGCTTGAGAGGAATGTGACAGGTTCTCGAAGTAACAGCGTTGCTTGGAGAAGTCACATTCTGTTACAGAGAACTACTGTTCTCTCAACTGTTCTTTTTCTAAACAGTTGTGATTATTCTTATTTTAGAGGTAAAAAACCTGATGTTCAAAAAACAGGTATATATGTGTTGATCAGATTCCTATTGCATCTCTGGGTGAATTTCTTTCCAGGATTTGGATATAACATCAATGTTAGGATATGTATGCTTTACTCTCTGTCAATCAAGAAAAGGGTTAATTTTCTTCAGATATGATTTCTTCTAGACCTTTCAGTACACTGTTCAGCCTTAAAGATCCACAAAAGTGAGTCATTAAAATTCTTGGCAAAGTAAATTAGCCTGTAGTGGTGCTGGTGCCTAAGCTAGCTTGTTTCAAATCATCCCCTTTGTGGCTGAAATCCAGCAGCAATTCCAGGATAGCTAGGTATGAATTCAGCAGCTGAATGCCTTGCTGCTGGAAATTAAAAATGTGCTAATAAATGTGCTAACGTCTAATGGGAGGAGGATTACAAATAGATCCTTCCTTTCCCTGAGTAAAAATTGTTTGATTTCCGTCAAGACATTACTTCAAGCAGCTTTCCTTTGCAAACTAGATTAGTGGTATTTGAAAAAGACAATACCATAATCTGGGAGAAAGAGGACCCTCCATGTTTGAGTGTTTTTATGACTTCTCTGAACAGATTTTGGTTTTTTTTTTTCATTTAAAAATCATCACTGCACTTTCTCTGGGAGTTTTGTGTATAGGATCGTATACACTAGATAGACTGGCAAAATGTTTGTCTTGACATCCAAGCCTGATCAGCTGTGTCTAGCTTACCGATGCACATGCACCTGTCAAACAGAGCTGTGAAAATTTTGAATTTTAAAATTATTCACTGCAACTGCTAGAGTCAGATTTTCTGTGAAATCTGAAATGCTCTTGGAAATTACATCTCCTGATTATGGTGATTTAGGTATCTGAAGGGCATCTGATTTAGCTGTGATCTGTATACTAGTCCTTAGCACTAACATTAGCAAAAATTGTAATTTCATTTGAAAAAAATCAGCATATACTCTGACAGTGTCCTGTAATAGGTATTTTACTGCAGGATTAAGAAACTGATTTGAATCAGTGTTGTAATGCAGTTATAGTAAGTTATACAGCAGTTTAAGTTATTAAACAGTAAGTTATTCAGCAGTTATAGTAAGACATGTGGCATCTGACTGTATCTTGACAGCTCTTGGGTGTTTTTGTCATTTATTATTTGTAACATACCAGAGGGGTTCAGGGTACCTGGGGTGCAAGGCAAGCAAACATTCTCAGTTCATACAGAGCTCAGCCCTGGTCATGAGGTTTCTGGGTTCCGGTCCTTTCTATCTGAGACATTTTGTTACAGATCTGTTCCGGCAAATTAAATTCATGTGGCTGAAACTGTTCCTCTTGACTACCTGCCCATCTGACCTGAGATAAGAACAGTTGATCTGATTGTAGATTAACTTAATTTTATCAGTTTTTGTTATTGCATATTGATATATACACTCTTAAACGACAAAATTGATTAGGCTCTACTACTGCTCCCATTAAAATCTCCTGTTGTTCTTGTTTCTTAATGATTTTTATGGCAATGTCATAAATACACATTTAGTTTTAGGGATTTATCCACGATATCCTTCCAAACAAAATTGAGTGGGAAATAATTTGGGAAATTAAATTAAACAATGATAAAAACAAAGTAATGTATGTACTGACTTAGGGCTGACCAAGAAAACTCCAACCAACTAGAATGTGAGAAATTATTAGGAAAAAAGTTGAGAAGAAAATGAAAACTATAACTATGACACTATATAAATCCATGGCTGCTGCCTTCTGAGTAGCACACACAATTATGGTAATTTCATTCAAAAAAAGGGCCTTCAAAAAGAACCAGGAAAGGCCATGAGAGTGTCTAGAGGCTTCCATGCAAAGAAAGACTCAACAGGCATGAACTTTTCAGCTTGGGATGGTGAGAGCAATGAAGTCAAGCAAAATACAAGTTATAAGTACCATGGTAAGAGATGTGGCAGCTCCAATGCTTTTCAGCTGATACGGATCTTAAAAATAAAAATTGTACTAGGTGCACACTTGTGTGTCTGTATATGAGTGCATATAAAACAGTGGAAGTTTAAGGTAACATCTTACCAAACCAGAACAGTATAGCTTCTTGATTGTCAAGATAATACTAAGATGAAAATACTTAGTTCTTATGTTGGAAAAGAGGAAAAAAGGATTGCTACTAAGATGCGAAGGACCTTGTAACTTCATCCTACATGCTGCTTTTTTGCACTTTCAGTTCATCATGTGCTTGTCTCTGTGGCTTTTTGGGCTGTTGAGGGAAATACCCTACCGACTGCATAGCTGTAGCCCGCTTTCTGTTCTGGTGTGCTGTGGGACTGGACCTGGTGTTTGCACATGCCCTCTTCATAGCACAAGAAAAAAACAAACACGTTAGCATAAGAGAAGCATAAAGTTTAGGAAGATTTTACTGAGGATTATTTAGTTGCAGCAGGGATGAACCCTGCTGTCCCCAAGGTAGGATCTGCTTCCTGAAATGAGTATTTGTAACTTTGTGTATCACAAGGTCTTAGTTTGAAATTATCTGGTAGCCACATTAAAATAAAAAACAGGAAGTGCTTTTTTGCAGACTGGCTGATCAAGATGCACAGGTCGTTGGTACAGGAAAATTGTGGAGGTCAGAACTGCAGGACCAAAAATGAAGCCTTTGTAAGTCATTGGATACAGGCATGGGTGGGTAATAAGAGTGCAACTCTATTTTAGGAAATCACTGCATTGTTGATTGTCCCTAAACCAAGAATGAAGGTTACTCCAGGATGCTCTGGAAGATAAACTGACAGCTTGGTGGTTTTGTGGTCTCACCTTCTCATGCTTATGAAACCTTGAAGCCTGTAAAATCCCCACGCAGCTGGTCTGTGTCCAGACATGCTCTGCAACCTATTTAAGGGGCTCTGGGTTCTCCAGCAGCAGCATGTCTCTGAGCACAAGTTACTGAAAGCTACTTTTTTTTCCTGCAGTGTTCTCTGATGCAGAAAAGCATAAAATGTATGTGTAGGTTTTTGCAGTTTTATTGTTGCTCAGTGTTTTGTACCACTGTACGAGCAGCAGTAATTTCTGCGTTTTTTAGGCAGGTTGCACTATTGTTTGTGTTTAATTGCAGTCTAAGTTGGAAACCTTTCTGTGCCATTAAAATTAATGGGATTTTTGTGTGCTTATAGTTCGTTTTATTAACAGGAGGCAAACAGATGCCTGGAGATGAATGTCTGAACACTGAGTTACAAATGCAACATAATTGTTTACGTAACTGTATGATTATATGACAGTAAGAAGAGGAGAGAGGGAAAGAGTGAAGCAAGGAATTTTTGAGTAGAATTTTCTTTCAGTATTATGCAGTGGTGTAATCAGATCCTCTCAAGCATTTAATTTTTAGGTAGTTTTCAACTTAAAATCCATTACTTTGTATGTAGGTGTTGCAAAGTTAGCAATGTAGAGCTAGAATTGTTTTCAAAATGGTTAGTCTAGTTTCTTGTTGTGAGATTTTATCCTTTTAACCTTGGGCTTTGGTTAGATTACAGAAATCATTATATTTATTTTTTTTTAACAAAATCTTTTAGTTAAACACTCTTCAAGAGTTAACAATTGGAAAGCTCTCCTCTGAGACTTAGTTATCCATATCTACATTCTCATTTACATGCTACATGTGTTTTCTAAATCACTCTTACCTGTTTTTTCCACTCTGCTCCTCAATAGACTGGTGATTTTACTGGTTTATTTTAAAGAGTGTTAGTTGTCTGCCAGGTATTGCTGATTGCTAACACATTTGGAAAGTTTGTATCTAAATGAGTTTGTATTAATTTTTTATAGATACTATCCCTTTTTAGTTGGCTGACTCCCCTTAAATATGGTTTCTACTATTCACTTTTGGGTGTCTCATATGTCACCATTTCTGCCATTATCTCCTGGTGGTTACAGCAGAATTTTCTCTTTTTGTCTTTTTAATATATGTATTTTAAAGACAGATATATTACCCTCTTTTTAATAATTTGAGGATGCATCTTTCATATCTTTCTAACATTTCTATACTCACCTAACCCCATGTTTTGTTGGTTTGCTTGCTCCCTAGATGGTATCTCAGCTTGAAAACCAAATAGCTAAATTGACTGAAGCTTTGGAAAATCAGACTGGATTGTACCAAGAAGCTCTGCAGAGGAGCAGGAAAGCTGAAAAATGTTCTGAGACTTTCCAGGGTCAACTGAAACACTTGGAAGAGGAATTACTCTCTGTAGATCTGATGCAAGATGGTTTGAAGCTTGAGAAACAAAAAGTAGTTGCATACATTATTTTCTTTTACATAAAAGTCACTAAAGGTGAAGATACAGCTAATTGTATTGCATTGACCAGCTGAAGTAATACTCACAGTAATGCAAGCAGTGTGGTGTTAATTAGCAGTCAGGCATCGTGTATGGAGTAGTAATATCTTTTCTTTGACCAGCAATTTTAGCTGGAAAAAGTAGCTAATGTGAATTTAATGTGAAAAAAATGCAGATTAAAAGAAGTCTCTGTAAATACATCAGAAGTCCTTCAAGTATTCTCTGATCTCAAAGCTTCCTCTGATCTCTCTGTGTTTCTCTAATATATCATCTGGTTTGCAGTCTCTCCAGACCTTGCAGTCCTTGATTCTTTTATATCCTTAGACCATCAAGGCTACCGGGATTTTTTTTTATTAGTTGTATGAATGATGACACTGTTAGTCTATAACACATCTGCATACTAAGAGTTTGAAAAATGGCATAGTACCTGGGAAGCTAAACTAACCATCCAATACAGCTAGGAAAGACACAGTTGTAGCACGTTACCAGGCCAAGATCTATGCTTAGAAAGTTGAAATTGCAAAGAATAAACGATATTGTGCTGTCTTTTTTGCATTAGTCTATGATATGATGACTTTAATGAATGAAGCATCCACCACATTGGGAGCAAACCAGAAAATGGAGCTGTTCCTTCCCCTCTGCTTTCTCTGTGAAGAATATGTGGACCTAGTTTCTTAATTTCTCTCTAGATTTTGCTGCAATAAAGAGATTTTTATTGTGAATGTTTTCTGTTAATGAAGAACTTCCGTGCTTTCTTCTGCTGCTTTTTTTTTTTACTTTTTGAACCAGAAGCGTCATGAAACAAAAAGAGATTCTTGCTATGTTTGATTGTCTTGGGTTCAAGCAATGGTTAATAAACTTGTTTGTTGTTGATTTTGCTTTTTTTTTAATCTTATTTGCTGTTTCTTTGCAAAGATTATGACCTGCAACAGAAGTAAGAAAAAACAAAGGCAAACATAGTGAGAAGGAGAGAAGCTGAGACCAGAGAACAAATGCAATTTTTGAAAAGCTAGCAGGGCAGTACAAAAGAAGGAAAAAACCAGATGAAATAATATTTGATATCTGTATGTGTTCACATCAGTAAATCAGATGGATATGCAATTAAAACAATCTTGAAAGCAATTTGTAAGCCAATAACTGTTATGACTACAACTTGCTATTCCAAAGAAGGGCAAAAGGCTGACCATGTTAGTATTGGGTGTCCTCAAACTACATCACATCTCACCTGTGTCATCCTGATGCCAGTTTTATCTGTCTTAGAGTTCACAGCAGTGGGCAATCTCAGCACTTGCAATTAGTTGGGATGTAGCTGTCCTTTTCTAACTTCTCCCTATCAATGCATGGCTGTGTAAAGCAGCAGAACCACAGAGGGGAACTGGAGTCAGAAGCGGACACACATACCTAGTGCTCTTTTCACTGCAGAGGAGCAAAAAACAATCTGGTCTTGCTAAAAAGATAAATACAGACAAATGGAGAATTTGCAATTGTGTCAGGAGTGAGTACTACAAACACAGCCTTTCTGTATGTTATTTCTTGTGGATAGTGGACTTAGCTATGTATGTATGCTGGTGTGGGGGGAATTGCTTTAAAATTGTACTTTAGGACTTTTAATGAAGTTTTATTATTCTTTTACCTATTTTCCCACATCTTAGTATCTGAAATTTCTGGAGCAACTTAATGAGAAGATGAAGTTGAATAGCCTAGCAGCAGAGGTTGGATTTGATATGAATATGGATGCGATTCTAGCCCGGGTAGAGCAGTTAGTCAAACTGGAAGGTGATGCGGTGGTTGAAAACAAGACTGTGGCATATAGCCTAAGAAAGAAGGTAGGCAAAAAAGACATACTGTTACTTTTTGTTTCGAAGATGAACATTGTTATGGCTATGTTTCTATAGTGGCTTGCTAGAGGCAGCAGATTGGAGCTTCATGTATGTACAAGGAATTTCAAAGATGTCCATTACATAAAAAGAAAACCGTAAACATTGGCAAACTCTGCAGACTGCATATTAAAACAACTAAACCCACTAGTCAGTGAAATACGTGATACTGCTTTTCAAAACTTCTTAGTATAAAGTTATGCATGTTTACATGGGTATATGTCTACTTTTTAATACACATTTATAACATACTTCTGTAAACAACTACTGTTGATATTTAAATCTGAAAGGATCTGCTGGCAAAGGGGGCATCTTACACAAAGTTCTCTAGAAACTAGTAGGATGTTTGTTGTACTTCACCAAGAATTTAAACATTTCCAACAAGAACTGTGCTCCTTTAGGTGCAAATCTGTTCAAATTTGATCAGACACACTGTCATCCTGTTATGACAGACTGAAATCTTCTTGTTTTAGGCTTATCAGAATGGTTTAGAGATTAGAATAAGGTCTGTTTAAGGTTTAAAACAACACTGTATTTTTTCTGGAAATAACTGCATCTCTAGCAGGGGGTATAGTATGTATGTTAATAGTCCTTCTGGTGTTCCAGGGTAAAGCCTGGCAGCTCAGCTAAAGTAATCTGAAAACAGGTAGCTCCCTGAGCACGAAAATCAGAAAATTAAGCTGCTGGACATTGTATTGGAGCAGTGGATGAAAGCTTTCTTATTTCTGTATGTTGGTTCTCCTTCTTGCACACTAGCCTTAATTAACTGATTAAAGATGGAAATTTCTTAAAATATCACCACTGAAACCACTGTCTCTTTAATGAATCTCTGTTAGTTCTTGCATTTGACTAGTGTCTTGTATTTCAGACAATCTCAGATGTTATGAATTATGCACAAGTATTTATGTCCAAATAGGGTGCAGTCTATATCTAAACGCATTCTAAAAGGTAATGCACAAATTCAGGGGTGGAGAAGCACAATGAATTGGTAATACAAGAGGTATCAATTTAGTGTATATATGTTTATACTGCTTTACAGAGTTTTCAGAGTGGAATAGGAGTTAATGTTAAATGTGCAACACAGATTAAATTTGCAAAACAATCTATGTAGTACTATTGTCTTTACATATTTTTTTTTCAAATATCCTTGTGTTTGGAAAACTAGTTGAAGACTCAGAAAGAAAAACTTGAAAGCAAAGAGCTGCACATGAACCTTCTGCGACAGAAAATAACCCAGCTGGAAGAAGAGAAGCAAGTAAGGACTGCCTTAGCTGTGGAGAGGGATGAGGCCAATCTCACTGTCAGAAAGTTACATAAGATGATAGAGAGGCTGCAGAAGCAGCTTGATCTGGCAAGGGAAACGATTACTGATCTCAAAGCCAAGCTGTCTGAAACCAATGAACTTAAGGTGAGTTAAAAGGTTACATTTGTGCCTCTATCCATTTTTCTATTCCAGTTGGATATAGCTGGAGTTCATTTGCAATAGATATGTTCATGGAGAACTGCTCAAATCCATCTAGGTGGGGAAAGCAAATATAATATTATCATGTTTTTGGTATTTTGCAATTTGTCTTGATACACCAAGTTGCATCTGTAAAGCACAATTTAAATTTTCAGGGTAGTGTAATAAAAATATATGCATCCTTTTCTTTCCTGTTGATATGGCTGTAATCTTGTATTTTCCCATACATTGCTCACAGAAGTTCTATTCTGCCTGTTGACATGGGGAGGAAAAAAAAGGGGTTTTGCCACATAAAAATTTTATTATTTCTGTGTTTTATTACACTACAGCAGTAACATATTACCTGCTTTAACTCAGGTGAAAACAAGTGGCTTGCAGTCATTGATAGATTGCCACTGTTGGAAAAAAGGAAGATTAATTTTAATATGTGTCTTGTTTGTGTCTTGTGTCTTGTGGCTGATGGAATGAAACATAGGTGCATGTTCCAACTGAAAGATTTTTACCAGCAAAACATTTGGCAACACCTTTTCATACTATTTTTCCAGGGGTAGCAGAAAGTGAACTCTCACTGTGGGTTTTTGTCTGCCCAGTTACCTCTCTTTACAAAACCTGCAGAGAATTAACTGTCTTGGAAAGAAAACTCTTTCTGTTAATTGAGTTGAAAGTGGCCAGTCTGCTTTAATAACTTTTCAGCTCACATGTACATGTGATTTCACCAGGAACCCAGGAGAAACCACATTAAATTGCTTACTCATGATTACTCCTGATTATCTTTATTATTTTTTCGTGTTAGATGAAGTGTGACAAGTGTAACATTTCTTTGTTGTTGCAGATCAAGACTTTGGAGCAGAACAGAACAATAGAAGAACTCAATAAGTCTCATGGCAAAATGGAAAGAATGAAAGAAAAGGCTGAGAAAGAACTTACCTCTGTCAAATCAGAACTTCTTTTACAGGAGCATAAAGCTACTGAAGATAAAGAAAAAAACAAAAATATGTTAGAAGCAGTCACCAGTGAGATGAAGGTGCTTAAAACAACCCTTGCCGAATTAGCAAAAAGAGAGAGACAGGTAGGTGTATAGGTATTTGGCAAGTGGTAGCTGTCACTTAGAATATATGGTATATGGTAGAATGTAGTATAGATGGGACACCTGTCCAGGTGTGCTGAAAATGTTTGACAATATTATTAAACAAGAAAATGTTAACTCACACTTGTGATCTAGCATGGCAGTTGTGACTCTGAGAGGCAAAGCTATTCTTCAGGTTATACATGTAAGAGAATGGATAATAAATACAGGCATTGATTTCTTTGTTCATTGCAAAATAATACATCACCTTTTGGAGAAGTATAAAAAAGCTTTAAAATCCTAGTATCTTTTTAAGGTGTGTTTTTTCTATATATCTTAGGTGTAAAACTTACTTACATGTTACCATGTATAGGCCATAAATTCAAAGAATGTTGAAAATTGAAACACAAAACCAAGCAAACCTAATGTTGAATGGAACTATTTTGGGCTGATTTGTGGCATATAACTTTGTTGAAGTTTAAGTAAGAAAAATTTTTGTGGTAACTCACCTTGGGGAGGATATAAGGAGTTTGTGAGAAACACATTAGTAAATGTGTTTCATTCTGATTTAAAAAAACTGTGAAGTATGTTATGTAATTGCTCTACATATTGTGTTTTGTAGCATTATAGATGGCATGATTGTTGAAAATCAATGAGATACTTCTTTAAAGTAAACAACACATAATTTTATGTTCCTTATTCCAACTGCTTAGAACTTTGTTAGTTTTTCCAGCTAAAATTTTTATGCTATGTGTTGGCCTTAGCAATGACTCTGGGTGAATTTAAGAATGCTATGGCAAAAAATGAGTCTAGAAAAATATGGGCTTGCTCACATGGAGAAAAAAACAACATCCTGGGGATCTTTCTTCCTGGAAAGCTTTAACAGTGTTTTGATTTATAATGGTTAGGAATTTGTCAAGAAAATGTAATTTCTTCATATGTCTTATGAGGAAACTAAACATCCTGCCCAGAGAAAGGTATGACCTGCTAAAAACACAAATGTTGAATTTTTACTTTCTGATCCCAAGGTGTTTCAAGCCACTTGAATACCGTTGCAATATTCTTTGGCCAAATTTGAAGGACGTGGGTGAAGTAAGGTAACTGGGCTACAAAGTGCAAAATACTCAAACATAGCATAGCACTAGTTCTCAGGCTTTCTGTGTTAGTGAAAGAAAAATATCAATTTATAATTTACCAGCATCCATGATCATCTGCATCACAGGAACATTTCAAACACCTGCAGTTGGAACTATACTGCTAAACTGGGAGCAAAACTGTTCGTAAAACTGATGCCTGGTAGTTGTGCAGTGCTGATTAGCAGTAACGGCATTTTGAGAAGATGAGAATTGCCAGTAATATCCATAGCATACTCTCCTGTGTCTTAAGTTTACTTAACTAAAACCTGTCCTTAAAATAAAGCTACTGTTGCTAGATCAGAGAATTTGTTCTAAAGTCTCTCACTAATTAGTGTGAGATTTTTTTCTAACTTTTAAACCATTACCCAGGGAGAATTCCTTCCTTATCCCCAGCCCTGAGCTGTTCTTCACCTGCTTTTGACTCGATCATTCTTTCTTCTTGGGGACTTCCCTCATTCTCTGTAAAAGGTAGTGAATGCAGATACTAAATACTTCTCTGAGCATGTGTGTATATATTTAATCTAAATATAAGCACAGCCATGTCATCTGTGTGTGTATGAATGTTAAGAAAACTACTAGAAACATAAATGGCTGTTACCTGATGAAGTTGTTGACCAAATTGACTGCCTGTACATACATTTGCATGGTTCATTCAGATATACTCTGCTTTCCGTGGATATCACTATGTGTAATGTTAAATAACATCTAATATTGCGTGGCTGTTCTCCATGTTGTCAAAATTAAAAGTATGCGGAATTGAACTACTAGTTAAGACATGGATTTGTCTTGTGATCATAAAGAAAGGCAGAACATACCCAAGTGAAGTAAGTCAGAAATTAAGATTGGTTTGAAAAAAATTTAAACTAACTCATAATTGGGATTTAACACAGTGTTTCTGGTTGTTCTTTGCTCTTTAGACTAATAATTTCTACTAACTTTAAGAGGAAAAATTAGCTTTAGCATCTCTGTGTTTTGTTCTTTTTTTTTTCTTAAAAAAAAACCCCAACAGAATGCAGAGAATCAAATCATCTGAATTATTAGAAGTGAAGCCCTGTAAGAAGGGTGTAACAACACTGCCAACTTGCTATAGGATTAACAGTCAGCTCTGGTGACTGTAGCGAATAACAGCAAAGTGTACACATTCTTGGGTAGACATATAAAACCATTAAAAAAATGGTGTTCAAAGATTTATTAAATCATACTGCAAAGTGAAAACCATAGAGAGGTGAAGCTATATGTGAGGAGTCAAAAAAGTAGAGATTACTTGAATAGATTTATAGTGGGGAATTAGTTGGATATATTGAAATTTTGCAAGAGTAAGTGTAAGTTTACTGATATTCATACTGGACTTCCCCTGTCTGTGGGGTGAACAGAAAGCCTTCATGACTTCATATATCATTATTGCATATTTCTGAATACAAATAAGTATCAGCATAGCTGATATAGCTGAATAAGACTCAATAAAGAGTGCATAATAACTGATGACAAAATTATGTTCCCAGGGACTAATAACACCATATGTGACTAGTGTAGTCAACTACAGATTAAAATCTGAATACATATTATTTTTTATATCAATTTAACTCAAGTTCTTACTTGCAACAGTACTTGGAGTAAGAATATAGATGTCAATGTTTTGGTTCAGTTTTCGATGCTTTTGTTATAAAGATTTTTTCCAGACTTAGTTTCCTTTTTTTTTTTTCCTTCTTTCTATTGGAATAAGACCCCTTCTACTTTTCTGTAGGAACAAGGTGAAAAGAAAATGCAGTGTCTGTTTTTTGCTTCTGCTCCATCATCCTAATATCTTGGGTTAATGCTCTATATTGCATTCCTTTCCTCTCTTTTACTTAAGACAATTTTATTTACTGGATGGAGATGCAAACAAAATTTATCATAAGTGCTTACTGCTGTATCAAATCTTTGTTTTTGAGTTTTTAGTGATGTTTGTCTTTAATTATCTCCTTTACTTCAAATTGCGACTGAGAAATACTAACTGCTATTGAAGAAAGCCTTAGAGAGTTAGGTGGTACTTCTGTTAGCTTGTAGTATTTCAGCAGAACTGTTGTGTTCTTAATACCTCTGTTGCATTGTCTTTGAAGCTCAGAATACATTACTCATCTATTTTTTTTCTAGGTCTTATATGTTTTAGTGCAAGATTTTAAAAAGTTGTTCATGATGTGCTTACAGCACTGTATCGACTTGAATATAAACACACATCTTGCCCATGTGAGACATGTGATAGTGTTCTATAAATCATCCAGGGTGTATCATCTGTTGATTTTTTTTTTGAGTTTTAAAAACTCATATTAATGCCCTCTGGTGAGGCATTTTTGCATCCAAGAGTGATGGTTCTCTTTGTCATTTTATGTGGAGAATTTCACTTTGTAGTCAAGCCTTTTTCTGAATTTTCACTGAACTACAGCTTTGTCTGTGCTGTACTCCACATGCTACGATAGTCAGAAAAGTTTTTTGTCTAAGCGTTATTCCATTAAAGTGGAAAAAAAATCTCAAATTAAAGTTCACACAAATGAATGGCTTAAAGGATTTCTTTATGGGCTCTGCGTGCTTTCCAGTTTAGGTTATTTGCTGATGATAGTTATTGAATTCTTAACATATTAATTGTCCATTCAGTATAACTATGACCTGATTTCCCCATCAGAAACTGAGACATGAGTGTGCATATATTTTAGTTTGTATCTGTTCCCTCTGGCAAAATTCTGCCAGGTAATTTATTTGCTTCAGTGCATCAAATTTAATTTGATTGCATTTGCTACATAATTGTAGTGCAATTCGATTTACTCACAGTTGCTGTAATTCAGTTGAACAGCTTGCAATAGCAAAGATATGACAGCAAGAAATTTGGTGCAAAGCGCATACTCTAATGTGCTTCCAGGGCACCAGTTGTGTTTGCTGTATAGATATTTTGTGGGGGTTTAATTTATCCAAAGAGAACTACCTTGATCTTTTGACATGAAGTCTATATGGAAACAAATTCCAGCTCTGCTGCCTGCTCATTCTGTCTGTGATCCAGACGTTTAAAAAAATCTTTAGCAGATTTAGTACTTGCCTAGCACACTGACAGAACCCCACATCAGTGATCTCCCAAATTGCTACTGAAGAGAATATATGCGTACTTGGGGGTTTTTGGTGTTATATTCTTCCAATGTTTTCTCTAAGACATTGCACTGCCTTGGTAAGACAGATAGCTGGGACTGAATTCTCAGATCCTTATGCCCTATGCTGTCTTGGTTTCCATATTTGTTTTTCTGAACTGATGGCAGCTCCTTATGGTTTGTATTGGGATCAAACAAACTGTCTTTGACAAAGTCTTGGAACTGAGACCTTGTTTTCAGGGCTTTTGCAGCTTGCCTCACAGATGTTATAACAGCTTTAGCGTTCTGCACAGAATTCTGGGGATGAGCACATATTTCAGGAGTGCTTTTATCTCTGTTTCAGGAGTGCATTTATCTCATCCTTACCATTAGCTGTCAGCGTGATTGGTAGAGGGAGGGTGCTGCCATACCAGAGCGCAAGTCTGACTTCTTGATGGTTTCAATGTTTCTGTGACATTCTGAGTCTCTGTCATGCTTGGGAATGGGGACCTTGACACTTAAATAAATAGCAAGACAAGTGTATTTCCTCAAACAGAAACACTTGCCACTTTTAATTGTGTGTCAATGATAAGGGGTATTAATGCATTGGTCATTTAGGCTGTACAATTCATTGTCCATTAAAGAGTCATTGAAGTTTGACTTCTAATGATCTGTATTGTGAGCTGAGAAGAGTAAATCGGCATTCCTGTTCATCTGATCTAAAGTTTTTAATCTATTTGCTGGTGGGGTCACTAGCGATGACAGTTACCTGTGGATGTCTGCCCATTTGGAACTGCAGAGAGAAATCTGGTTTCTTGAATTACTTTGCCAAATACCCTTCCTGTGATACATTTTCAGCAACTACACAAAGAAGAAAAATGAGGATTTCCCAGGCTGCATCTTGAATTTTGGCTGCATCCTGTTTCCAAGTCAAAGCCAGACTGAAGGATGTGCCAAACGCCCACCTTTCTTCTAACTTCTTCCTTTCTGCTATGGTTTCAACAAGAAAGTGTAGGGTGGAGGGGACCTGTGGCAGGCAGTGATCAGGAGCTTGAGGTCAGGACCAGCACCTTAGCCTGCACTGTGGGATGCGCCCACCAGAATTTCCAGTTCTCTGATAGTTTGCAGTCATCTAGGTCAAGTCCTTTTCCTGTCTTTTCCTCAATTTTTGGTATGCCCCAAAAAGCTGCTTCCATCCTTTTCAGCTCTCTATATTGACCAACAGCAGAAATTCCGATATTTTGCAGTGCTAATACATAGGCTGTGTTGGTATGTATGCATATATGTTACGTTTTTCCAGGCATCTCCTTTGCTTGGTATTTAATTTATTAGTAATTCCTTTGTGTTTGCTCTTACAGCTGGCAGATTTTCGAGAGGTGGTCTCGCGGATGCTGGGCCTCAACATTGCCAGCTTAGCTCTTCCTGACTATGAAATCATTACACGTCTTGAAGGGTTGATTCACTCACATCAGCACCACTATTTCCCCTGTATTTGCCTCAAAGACTTGGCAAGGGCAACAGAGGAACACTCGCAAAGAAACATACAGCATCTTCACTGAAACACGCATTTTATAAGGAGACTGAACAAAGTAAAACTTTCTTTTGTACTTTCCTACCTGTGAGACATGCATAGAAAACAGGTATTTATTTCTGTTCCCTGCTCTACAGATACTGACTTGTGTTTTAGTAGGGAGACTAAGCCGAATGGAGAGAGTAAAGGCAGCAGCCTAGAGACAGCATACAGAAAATCCCTGGGCAGCACAATACTTCAGTTATGAAAATGATAGACAATATGTGAACAATGTATAGGCCTCCATTTTCATTGCAGAGGCGTTGAAGGCATGGGACACCTGAGGTCAGTTCACAGTTTTGGGAAGTACTTGCTAATGAATGTCAGCTTTGTGACATTCCTTATGCTTTACCTTTGGGACACAGGGATGAAATAGAGTGGGGGTTGTCACACAATTGTTCTTCTTGCAAAGTGGGACCTCTCTCTACATTTTTATGCAAAAGGATTTTAGCTCCAAGACAGTTAGCTGGAAGTTAGAGGGCTATCACAATTTTGAAACAAGGGATTTTTTTCTTCTGTTGTTTTCCTTAGTCTCCTCCTGTGTCAAAACAAAAAGTTATGCTTTTCCAGCAGAGACTCTTTAACAGGGTCCAGTCATATGCCTGGTGTAGATATATTTGGTAAAATTGCATATTACCCTTGGTCATGATGCCTTGAATTTTTTTTTTCTAGCTGCTGTATTCCTTGGGCAATTTATCCATAGGGCAAATAGGTGGCAGTTCTTCTGAGTTAATAAATAGTTATTTTAAATTGCTTATCTACTACAGAAAATAGTTGAATTACTAAGGTCTTTATTTTCAGAAAAACAATGATGAGGTGTCCAGAATTACCTCTTAATCTTAAAAGATGCTCATATATCACCCTTTCTGAGTGTTGTTAAACTTCATGTTTTTTTAAAAGAAATTTGAACAATAAATCTGTTTTAATAGCACACTCAATATGATTCTGCGTTTTTAGTTGTCTCTTCCTATTGTGAATTTTATATAGATGTGTAGAACAATAAAGAAGTCTTACCTATTTATGTCCGAACATTGTGGGCTTTCTACAGTATCTCAGCAAATGATACCCTACTCACTAAAACTGAGCACACTATTTTAAGAAAAATGAGACTTTTTCAAGTGTGTGTGGTAATTTTGGTATCTGTCTGGGAAACCAAAGCATTATAGGTTGCTTTTATTTCACTTGCCTCTGAAGAGTCATTTCTCAGTGACTTGTTAGTAAAAAAACAAAAAAAACTTTTGCAAAATCAGTCATTTGAGGAGATATGCTAAGTCATATATTCTTATGCTCCTGTGGCTACCTCAATTAGAATACATTTCCTTTCTTGTTTTATAATGTAACACTTTTTCAGGTAAGATTTAATAAATGGAATAAAGCAAAAAGCTAATATTAGATTATATAGACTAATATTTAGGAAAGCACCACAATTTCAAAGTGAAAGAAAAGATTGAAATATAAATATTCTTGGGCATGATATGTTGACTGGAAATTTAGAGGCTGAAAAGGATGTCATAATTTTCTAAATTTTCATGAGAGAATGCAAGTAATTTCAGCTTTTGTTTTCCTGGTTCCATAGGCACTTCTTTACTCTTTTACTTGAGTTACAAGTAAACAAAAACCCCTTGTTTCTTAATCCACATTAATAAATATTATACAAAGCATATTTTACCATATTTTGCAAGTTAAACAAACTGCATTACAAAATTATATCCACTCAACCCAGATAATATATTAATAACTTAAAGAAATAGCCTCTGAGAATGCCAATCACAAATTAAGTATGCATATTTGGCCACATTTTATGGTTGGGTGAGTTGTTTTCCTAATGTTTGTAAAGAGACTTAAAATCTCTTGCCATGGTTGACAGTCCTGTATCCTGTCACCCCGTGACCAGCCAAGGCACCAACAGCGAGGTTCCAGCCTCACAGAAGCCACCAGCAAAATTCTACTTACGTCACAGGAGACAGGTTTTCATATGAAGTTGGCAGCAAAGCTTGATTACTGTTTTCCATGTTAAGCCGACAGAAAGCTGAGTAAGGGTTTTCTAATACCCTTTTTTTAAATTTTTAAAAAATATTAATGCTAATGTTAATCTAGGAGTATGATCTCCTAGCTGATTCTTAATATTCCCTGTATTTACTTTACTTTTGGAAGAGTACTGATATCTTTTGTCACTTGGCCAAAGCAAATAACAAAAAATAAGTAAAGAAGTAGTTTGACATGAGCAAAATGCACATGATTTTTGACCCATGTAATTGAATTAACCCCTGAGCAAAGTTTAAACTGACTTGCAATCTTTTTTTTAGGTTTGTTTCATACAACGTTGAACTTAGTCTTCCTTTTGAAAAAAAAAAAAACAACCCTGAAACAGAAAACAGACTTATGAATGTTTTAAACATTTGTTTCAAATATTTTCTTCTTTTTTTAAACCAAGATGCATTCAACACTGTACAGATAGGATAGAGACCACTTGAAAGTGTGTATTAAGGCTGTGCCAGCAGACACACCTCTTTCAGTATGTCATTATTTTTATTGGGTGTGTATTAATAAAAAGTATGAGATTTAAGAGATTGCTATCTGTTCTTATACTCTTTTCTTGTGGTAAAATATTCTTGATTTACCAAGATAATATGTATTAAAAAAAATATTGTAATAAGTGTGAAGTCACAGATTGGTACAGTTCTGGGGCTAGATTTTTTTTTCCAGATAACAGTTGAACCAACTCCAACGAAGACAACTTTATTATTTTAGATTGTCTGTGTTAAAAATGGACAGCTCAGCAAATTAAAATGTTGCAATTGCAGATATTGAAATGAAACAATTTATATGCCACAAATAGTGTACTAATAAAATCATGATACAAATAGAAAAATTAGTGTTGCAACATTATGAATGTATTAAAATATATGCAACTGAATTTTTGTCTATACAACATATTGTTGATAATATATTCTTCAAAACACAGGAATAAATGCCATAGAATCATTATTCCTCAAAGAAATTAAGTGCAAAATAATTTAAATGTTTTGCTGGATTAGAATTATGAAGCATAAAGACAGATCAAATGAAATTGCTCATCGATTTACATTGCTCTAGATTTTATTATTACTCTATAAAGCAGTTGGCTTGCTTTTTCAGTGTTTTCTTTCTGTGGATGATATGTTCATCATCCACATTTTCCTAGAGCTGCTTGTTTACTGGATTATTTTGCTCATTATGGTGGTGCAGAGGAGGAGAAATATGGATGACCAAAGTCATATTAGATTTTAAATTAAAAAGCAGGTGGGAAATCAAACACATTTCTAGAGAAAAGCACTCTTGGATCATCCTTCTCCCAATTTGAAAAAAAATTGAAAAAAATGAAGTGAAATTCTTTCTGAATTTAGAAGAAAGCGATCTTTGACATTACTGAAGTACAGAAAACAAAATTAGTTAACTATGTAGAAAATAGTAGTTTGCCAGAATAGAAATTGGAAAGAATGTTCAAACATAATCCTTTTCAAATGAAATGTTTCAGATTGCATTGTTCCTTTGCCAAAACAAGTCAGAATCCTCTATGGCAATGCTCTTTTTCTGGAAGAAAAGGATGATGCTTTTATTACACTGTACTCGTAATTACTCAGGAATAACTGAGTCAGAAATGAAAGATCTACAAAACAAGACAATTTGTCTGAACAAAATATATGAGTTTTCTGACAGTTTTTAAGTCAGCTAATGAGCCTTGAGACAAAGAAGAACACTTCTTTTCAAAAGGCATTTAAGATATGTTTTCTTATTTTTTTCCATGTGATTACTTACACTTTTGGTAAGTAGGAGAGATGAGAAAAAAAAGATTACAATGTGAGCAAAGGGGGGTCAAACTGTTATCTTCCAAGTAGTTCCAGGTAGAGAAATCAACTCTTAGATGACTTTTTGTAATGCTGGGAATAGAACTGTTGAGCAGGAAGTCTAACCAAGCTGGGAGCTGAATAGGATTAAGCCCCTGGATATAAGTGTTACATATGTAACACTTCTCCTGTGAGTCAAGGCTGAGAGAGTTGGTGGTATTTAGCCTGGAGAAGAGAAGGCTCCAGGGAAACTTTATTGTGGTCTTTCAGTACTGAAAGGGGCGAATAAGAAAGATGGGGACAGACTTTTTATCAGGGCCTGTAGTGACAGTACAAGGGGTAATGATTTTAAACTAAAAGAAGGTAGATTCAGGCTAGAAATAAGGAAGATTTTTTTTACAATGAGGGTGGTGAAGCACTGGAACAGGTGGCCCAGAGAGGTGGTAGAAGCCCCATTCGTTGAAAAATTCGAAGTCAGGTTGGACTGGGCTCTGAGCAACCCGATCAAATTGAAGATGTTCCTGCTTACTGGAGGGGGTTGGACTGGATGACCTTTAAAAGTCCCTTCCAAGGCAAACTGTTCTATGATTCTATATTTCCAAAATTGTGAATTGGTCTTTTTTTTTTTTTTAGAAATGGAATGTTAGTGTGTTGGGTGGGGAAGATGCGTGCTTGGTCATAAACCAAACATTCCATTTACTATTAATAATTTTTCTTTAAGTAGGCCATTGAATGTAATTTAATCTGAAAAAAAGAACACTGATCTACAAAATACTGTTGCTACCGCACCTTAGTAGTGACAAATGCTATTTAGGGTGCTGATTGGGAGGCCTGAATTTATTCCAGAAGCTTGGTTTCCCCTTCCAGGATCAGGATGCTGCCTGCTGGGGGTTTCTGTCAGGGTGCAACCAACCTCTGCCCATGCCACGCGGGCAGCGCTGCTGGCACCAGAGCCCACCACCGAGGGCTGCCTAGGCCTGGGCGGCCCCCATGGCTACGGTCATGCTCCCAGTGTATGCCGTCTGTCCCCACATTGGCTGCCAAATCCCCTACTCAGCCGTGACCCTGGCCAGCTGGGGTGCAGTGCTGCTCATCAGGCTGTGGGCTGAGAGCTCTGATTACAAAACAAATATGCGGTGATGGCTGTGGGATGCTGGAGGACCTTCCCCAGCATTGCTGTGAAGACAGCAATGTGCCAGCAGAGCTGACTCAGCCCTTTCCCCTTCTGTTAATATTTTCATACTGTGAGGAAGAGCATGACCTCAGCGGTTCTGCTGGCTGTGGCAGGGTGGTAAGGAGACCCTTACAGATCTGGGGTTGTAAATCTGGGCAGATTGAGGAGCCACCTCTGGTCCCAACAGAGAGCATCTGCAGCCTGTAACTGTGCCTTGACTGACGGCCAGAGTCCCCTGTGCACAGTGGAGAAAAAAAGAGGTGCTAAGACAGACATTCCAAAGTATTTCCTTTGTGATGCTTTGTACTGCAGTAACAGTGTTAAAGTCTGCAGTATAAATTATAAAGTTGCAGTATGAATTGATATGGACAGCCACTCTGGCTGCCTTCTGGCTCTTAGGGATGGTCAGAGTCTCAATTAACCCGACAGGCATCCCGAAGGAGGACAAGCAAAAATGCAGTACTGGCAGGCAACTCTCAAAACTGTCTAGAAGTAATTTGTTGTTTTTTCTTAGCCTCCACATGCTCCGTTGAATTTGCTGTCATTAACAATATCTTTCCCACCTTGGTCTCATAGATCATTTATCTGCAGCAAAATCTCTGTGACCAGCCCTCTTTGTCCAGTAAGGTTTCAAGCCTGTCCCCTGCAGGGAGCCCCAGTGTCATCTGAGTTGTGTCAGGCTGCTGGAGAAATCTGCCCACACTCTTGCTCTGCTGCCACTTTCTGTCCCTCAGCCCTGGCAGCCTCCTCCAGTGCTGTACACCTCAACCATAGCCTGGCTGCGATCAGACCTTCGCAGCACCGCGTGGAGTTCAGCACAACACCAAGATACAGTTCACTTTATTGTGTAAGACTGCAGAATCTTCTAGACTGCTGCAGGCACTTTGAAGATGCTTCATATCCCTTTTAGTTGGTGTTCTGGAGCTGCTGGGATGGGGGCAGTAGGTATGCTCTTGTGTGGGGAGGAGAAAAAGCTGAAAGGTTTTGGTTAACCTAGAGCGATCCTATGAACTAGCAAGTGACTAGGCAGGCATATGACCACAAGGGGACAGACACCTAGAGCTGGTTTGTGGTAGGGGAGTTAGAGCTGCAAGAAGAAGAAGTAATATGAGGCTAAAACGATGGCAGTGGACAAACCAGAGAGGTGTAAGTGCAGATGCAGATGTTTGTGAAGCAGGTGTCAATCATTTTTATAGCAGAAATACTATGGTCATCAGTGTAGATGAAGGAATCCTGCAGGTTATGGCTTAAAAGTCCCTTAGAGCTTTCCAAGGAGAGTCCAAGCCAGGCTGCCCAGAAAACTGGTAGATTAATACTGAGATTATCACAATAATGTCAGTATCTAATAATTTTGAGACTGTTTGGCACTACAGATGTTTAGAATAATACTTCTATGGTGTAAATTCAGCATGTGACACCAGTAGCTAGGTCTGGCTGGCTTTGAGAGTATGGATTTGATTGAGAACAGTTGAACAGAGGATAGACAACAGTGTTGGGAGTGTCCAGCAGGAACGGAGAAGTAGTGTGGCTCATGTAACATTTAGAGATCCAAATCTGAGCATGTATTGATGACATTTAGCTGCCTGAGGGTCTGTGGAAGGAGGTGGGGGCAGAGAGGTGCAGCTCACAAAGCCACAGAGCTAAAATGGATTAATACAAGTGTCTAAAAATATGCTTGAAGATTATTTCCCTTTACTATTAGCAATGATTCAACTCAACACTTCAAGATAACAGGCCATGAAGAGCACAGGAATCAAAAAAAAGAATATTTGAGAAAGCAACGAGCAAACAAATGGATTTAAACTAATGACCTAAACAGAAAATAATGTTGTGGGTTCAGAGTTGTGCAGAATGATTCTCTGGTGATAAATATTAACTGTAAGGCTTTATAAACTTTTCCTGACTTGTGGATAAGCTTCAGGATAGAAACAAGAGGAGCTAGTTGCCATTGGAACTCTGCCCATTATACAGAGGGGAAAAAGGGAAGTTGGAGCATGAGGAAGGACTGACAAATGTGCCTGAGGACTGCTGCCCAGCTGGTTTTCAAATCAAGGTAGGTAAGCTTCCCTTCAGTCTCCTGAAGCTGTACAAAATGGCAATGCCTGCGCCAGCAAGTGACAGAGATCCAAAATCCCCCCAGTTAAGATAACAATTTTTTACAGCAGTTTTTTTTTTTCTTCAGCAATATGCTTTCGAATACTTGTAATATAGTTCCTTATAGTGGCTTCCTCAAAGTCAAAGAAACTGTATTTCTCCAAAAATATTCCCTCTGTGGTTTTCCTCAGAAATTCTTGATTGGTTTGAGAGTTCAGTTTATATGTATGTCTGTAGCACTAATACCATTGCCTGTAATGCAATATGGTGTTTTGTTTTTGTTTATAGGAGGAGTGAAATCTTCCATGCCAGCTGGCAAAATTTATTCATTTGAAAATTGAAGCCAAACTGGTTCAGTCATTTCTAAGACCAAGACTAATGGAAAACCCATAATTTGCCTATACCCATAAATAAAAACCTGGCAATTTGGAGCAAATCAGACCAGAGTGAAAAATTACCTTCTTTATAATGAGTGTTCCTGGCTGCTCTGGGATGGAGCAAACGTTGACACGTCTCTCTGCTCCCAGTGCTCTTTTCACAAGAAACAAGTGGGAGTGGAAGGAGTGGTCCAGCTCAATGCCACAGGGGAAAAGAGACAAACTTGGGAAGACACTAGTTATGGCAGGCTTGACAGGGAAGGGAAGAGAAAGGAAGTTTCATGGGAAAGCTACCGAAAAGGTGGGCTGTGGAGTAAAAAAAAAAAAAAAAAGAACAGAGAAGTGTGAGTAGCGATGTAGGAATATGGGTGTGTTTGGGAGAGCTGAACCGTGAGAACTGAGCAGCAGGTAGCAGTGAGGATGGGAGCAGTTCAGAGAGACCAGGATGAAAGACTGGTGTGGAAGCCCAGGGAGGGAGACTGAGACTGAGTGTTGGGTGCATAAGAGGAAAACTAAGGAACAGCATGAAAAAAATCAGCACTTGCATGTTCAATGGAGGAAGAGTGGGAGGAAGTAAGGTGGATGGAAAAATCTGTCTGAAACAGTGTTTTGTTGTAGAGGGACTCCCTGGTTTTGTGTGCATCACTGTGGTCACTACAAGTGTCTTCCAACAGTGATGCATGCCACTGGACTGCTGTTTGGCAAGTGCTGGTTGCTTCCTTGTCCACCTCTCACAGGGACTGTCTTGGGCCAAATCTGTTGTGCGAACAGCACTACTTTCAGCATTTCCCACTGCAGGAGACTGGGCATGCAGTCTTCATGAAGTTCTTCCACTGTGTTTATGTTCATGCATTCTGCATATCAGAAGAACTTTAATATCTGTTTCTTTGGAGGTGAAGAGAACGCAGAATGGCTGTTAAAGGTCAACTGGAATTATGAGGGTGAATATCCTCTGAAACTCAGGGACACAAATTGAATTTGAAAAGCAGATACAACCAAAACTAAAATGATCTGCTTCCTGCCCCTGTCAGACTTCATCAATACTGTCAAAATGGGGGAGTGGGAGACAGGGGTAGGAGGCAGGGAAAAAGTATGATTTTATTTGAAAATGGTCTGAATACAAGAGTGAAAAATCTAAGTTTTTGAAATATAGGAATTCCTAAGACAGAAATAATTCTATTTCTCTCACCTAGCACATTTCAGCTGCTTGCTTACTACATTGGCAACTGCTGTTTCATTTTGAGAAAGTCAGAAATTAATGGGAAATCCCTCCCACTTCTCACTGCCACCTCCAGAAGCCTTCTACCCATTAATATGAACAGAGGACTAAGCCACAGTCTCAGTGCATGGTAGCACGGCGTGTGGTTTGACACTTGCCAGCAAGGCTTCTGGTCCCTGCCTGCCTTCGGCTGCTTGGCCCTTGCAGGAGATGAGTCTCCCAGGGGTGCAGCTAGACTAATTTGTCAATTTGGAAAACTGCAAAATGTACAGAAGGTGGCATTTTTTCACACAAGAAGAGAGCTATCATGAAGAAAAGTCACTTTTCCCTCCCACTTTTCCACTCCTGACCCTTTCCAATTCCAGTGGTGGGAGAAGGTGAGGAGAAGCAAGAGCATAAAGACTTTGCTTTTGACTTGTGGCCGTGCCTCAGAGAGTTTGTCTAGCTTCAGCTGGATGAAATACTCCACCGAAGAATCTCTGTTCAGTAAGCTATTAAACCCAGGAAATCGGAGGAAGTGCAGCTTTGGGCAGCAGCTGAGAATCCTGTGTCTTCTCCATACGACAGAGAAATTTATTTTACAGTTTCTAAATGAAGTAGGATTTTAGAAGTCTTTTCTATGTGTAATCAATGAAAGATAATTATAATTATATCATCCCAAAGACTCTACTCAACAAAACAAAGTAGTAAATTTAATAGATTAATGCTTCTTACAGAAAGAATAAAAATACTGATGATTACTGCACATCTTTAACAAGATCAATGGTGTATTTCACACAATATACAATTACTGTTTGCACTACTGTTTTGAAAGGGAAAATTTCATGAATGCCAAATATTGTATTGTTCCATTTCACAATACCCAGTGGTCTAGTAACTATATGTTTCCCTTTTGCCACCCCAGATTCTGCAAGTTTGTCAGCTATTCAGTTAGAAACAATTTTTATGACTTAGCACTTGTATAAGTCAGATTCTGCAAAACTGTGAATATCAGAATTATTTTACATTTTAGAATGTGTAAAAATATGGGTTTTTTAGGTACATTGACTTTTATCTCTGCTGTAGTTAGACCCCCAAAATACATTTGCAAGCTATTTTTTTGCCAGACAAAAATGTATTTTTTTATAATAGGAGAATGTTCCTTTCTGCTCTATGTTCCAAAGCTCCAGTTCTGGAAATGTTAAGCACTGAAGTTTTTATTCTCTGTTTAAAAGGAAAGTAATTACAGTTGCTCACCCATGTTTAGAAAGTTCTTTAAAATTTTTGTAGATGATGAACTAGAATATTATAATTTTATATTTGGTTACATTTAAGACTCCCTATAATTTGTTCAATTTTTTCTTTAGAAAAATTTGGAAATAATGTTCCATGTTATTTGCTTCTAGTTTTGCTTTTAGGTCACAATAAACAGTAATTACATTTATTTCTAAGATGGATTGTAATTTTCACATCCCCAAAATTGCAGTCTTTTAATGTTAAAACAAACCTTGCTTAAACTGCTCCGAAAAGTCTCTTATAGATGACCACGTACTTTCAGTGGTGAATTGGGCTACCTTGGAGAATGAATTTCTGAACACAGTACACTTTAAATAAATATTTCATAAATGAAACTATACTTGCCTTAGAGTTGTAGTCAGAAGTTAACACTTTCTTTGGTTTTACCACTCCAGTGTTTCTTAGCTAGGCACAAGTTAGTGATCTTGTTATTCAATGTTCAACAGAAAAAGCCTTCTCGTGAGAGCATTCACATTTTTCATAAAAGTAAGAGTGAAAAATTGCATCAGCAACGTAACTGCCCAAGCCTCTTCCTCTTCTTCTTCCTCTTGTGCTTTGGGAAGCTGGAATTGTGTTCCTGGAGAAGAATAAAGGTTTGCAAGGGACTTGGGTGTGAGACTTGCCAATATTTTCTTTTTAACCACCTTGATTACTTTTTGAGATCCTACTGGGAGAGCAACCATCTAACTAATGAACAACATGATAATGTACTCCCTTAATTGGTGCCTGTCCTGTAGACATTAAGTGCAGGTTTAACACCATTGCCCCTATGTAAATGAAATTAACATTGTAAAGAAAAGTGTCAGAATACAAAAATACAGTGGTGTGATGAACAGAAACACATTGTGCTGCCCACCAAATAATAATCATACTGATGGCGATGATAACAAAATTATAATACTGACTTACTTCCTATAAATACATTTATTTGCAAATGTTTTAACAATAACTTACCAATAGCTACAAATATAATTAAGCTATATTAAATTGCAATTAAAATAGTTAATAATTATTTGTGATTTATTACTTTTTAATAATGACTATGCTCTGACATAGTGTTTTCTATGGCATGATCTCAAAGTGCTTCACAAAGGACTGCTGGGCCATTGTTTCTCTCTTTACAGACAGAGAAACTACAACAAAGTGAAGTAGCGTGCTGAAAAATGCAGCAAAGTACAAGGCAGATGAATTGCTGCATGCTCTGATGCTGTGCTGGTGCCGAATCGCACATGTGTGCAGCATCTGGACCTGACCCTTTGCTACTCTTCCTGGGAACCTTTTTCAGCTGCACGTCCTGACATGAAATTATTATAGAGCACAAATCTTCCTGCAGTACGATAGACCCTCCAATTTAACAATTGCTAAAGGAACTACAAGTTTGCTTCACTGAAACAAGATGCATTTCTCTATGAAACACATGAAAGGCAGTTCAATTCAGGTGTAGTCTGAATGCCATCACTTAACCCCCAGTCTGGTTGGTAGACTGTGTACAAAGGGGATAGCAAATATGCAGGAAGACAATTTTGCAATTTTAATACTGTTTTCACTCTCCCTTGTAAAATACCTGAATAGCATTGTCATAAATATTTGTAAATAATCTTAAATAGACAGTGTTTATCAACACCAGTAGGCCCAGAAGAATTGAAATATGAACACAAAATATGATAAAATCCAGTTTATAAAGGAAATTGTATTTGTGCTTCTAAGAGAAGAAAACTGAAACAGGATTCACAGTTTAGTAAAAAGAGGTATTTTTTCACAGGCAAGAAACTGGAGACCAGATGATAGAGAAATACAATTTCTAAAAAAGCAAATATGTATTGGTGAGTTCCACACCATGTAAAAAGTGTCTCAGTAAGCACTGGTAAGTGTAAAGAATCTGCAGTACATCTGAAATGAGTACAAGATTATATAAGGAGTTTTTTGATAAATGTTAGGAAAAAAATCATAAGCATTCTCAAATCAGAAAATACTCTTTGGAAAATTTTGGAACACTTCATAGTTCCAATCAGAAGTGCCTTTGAAGGAAGTGGAAGGAAGCTTACATTTCATAGTGGAGTTTACAAGCCACGTCCAGCAAAGAAGGGGTTAATTCAGACAGCAATTAATGACCAGATGATAAAGGGCCAAGCAGCTGTGTAATAAAAGAACTAAAAGAGGAGAGAGAGGGAATAAAAGCTAAATGCATTAGGAGAGATGAAAGGCAAGGGGACATGATCTTCAAAGAGGAGGGAAAGATGCGCTGGGATGTAAGGAGGGTAGTGATGGGTTGGGCAGTGCAGGTTAGCCTTGCTTGGGCAGCACAGGTGAGCACCTGGCAGTGGCCACTCTGGCAGCCAGTGCTGCTGCACGACAGGCTGGCAACAAAGAGAAAACTCCACTGAGTGGGACGGTATTAGCTGAAGCAGTCTGATTATAACCTACATTAGGGGACATTGATTTTATAATTAAGAGTAGTCAAAATATCAAAATCACAGATATTCTGATTACTTCAGAATACATTTGGTTTTGTCTGTCCTGGATGCTTACTTTAATTTTCCAGCTGAGCCTGTTGGTTTTTACAGTTTCACATGAGAAACAACACAAATTTAATATATGAGCCCTGAAAAAAATGCAAAAGGTCCAACATTTCCAATTTACTGAAGGGACTATATTTTTCAACCTATCTATGAAAAGAAGAGTTGTAAAAGCCCCAAATCAGCAGTTGGGAGGTAAGTGAATACTGGTTCCTCTAATAAGCGCTGTGGGATGCGTGAGGATGTTTGGCCTGAAGGATCAGGACGCTGGTGGCACAGAGGTGTGCAATGAGAGAATGGGACCAGATTATAAAGTGATAAAATGATGCTGGTGGAGAAGACCCACTCACATTACTGAAGCCTCCACGAGGTTATAATGTATATTCCTTATATACCTCCAGTCACGTGATGGTCATTGTTCTCTAATACATAAAGATTTCCAGTCATGAGAATGTAATGTGTGCTCATCAAATAGGATAAGGTGTTGTTTGCCATATCTAACTCAGTTACAGTCAATTCACATGTAAAATCAATTATGTGGTATTTTATCATTCTTGAAATCCAGATAAAATGCCTGCTTGAAACAACTAAAGTTTTCAGTAATACGTGGCACCTTAAAAATGCTTTCGTCCTCCCACTGAGGGCAATTCATTTAGTAATGGACAGTTCTTATTTCTCTTTAAACTGGTAGTAGAGGAATGGTAACAGCTTGCAAGAAGCTTGGTAAAGATCATACTAGTAGGCCAGTAACAAACGGGCAGAAAAGGAGGTGCTTGTGTACCAAAATGGTCATTAGCCTGAAAAAAATCTGTCACTTGAACTTGTGGTAGTGGCTGTGATCAAGATGTGACTGGACTATCAGTGGGATATATGTGTATCTGCCTGGAGAGAATCTGATCATTCCTGTCACAGGAAAGGTACTGAAGTAGATGAATTTCATTTTTTTCTCCTCCAGAAATACTTAATTATATATTAGAGATCAGCCTAAGGTTGGTAATATTTTCAACAATATAAGTAGCTATAGCAGCATTTTGCCATATTGTTTTCTATCCCTTGCAGTTAGAAGCTATAGTTCTATAGTTTTATTTATAGTTAGTTTGAAGTTTTATCCATAGAAGAGTAACACTTCAGCTTTTTAAAGAACCACAAAAGAAGCTGACCAATTAAAAATTAAGGAAATAATGGTAAGTATAAATTAAATACTTTGGTTATTGAGGGATTTCTTATTTACCTGCTTCTAACTGTTCTTTCCTCTGCTCAGAAGTATAGGTAGTCCAAAATCAGTGAAATACAAAATTCCTTAAGTTTTCCAGTGCAGTTTCTTTAACATATTACATTATATGTGTACTTGTATGTACTTGTCTGTTACTAAATACTAGCAGGAAACTAAAATGGGTACTTACTGCCGATTTCAGATTTTACTGGCTGGAATAGTGTGAAGAGCTATTCTGAAACCGGATAAAATACTTATAATGTAGGAAGATGAATGTAGGTGCATAATACAATTTAGGAGTTGGCTGTGTAGGAAAAAGCCAGAGAACCCTTTGCCTGACATGTTTTGTGGGAATTTTCAACTCAAGTAAACCAGCTAACAGGTACAAAGTCAGCACATTGCTATTATTTAGGAAGTAGGCAGCGGCTGTCAGTGACACAACGCAAATTCAGAACAATTGATGGGAAAATATTGACTATATAAATAAAAAACAGCCAAAAAAATTGGGAGACAAAATGCTATCATGCAGCAAGACTTGGAGGCAGTTGCCCAACATTTTCATGTCGTACTCCTGAGGATACACCGTCTGTTGCTTCAAAAAATTGCTGAACTAATGCAATCAGTTGGTCGCTATCAATGAACTACAGGATTGACACATTTTACATGATACGTCAAGTAGCTGCTTATTCCACTGCCATTTGGTTTAGATCATCTGCCAGATGCAAAGAAGCTAGTCCAGCACTGTTAGCCAGCTGTAAGTGGCCACTTAGTGCATGGACCCCTGGAAGAGCTGAGGGCATTCAATCCCGAGGGTATCAGAATTTGCCCTGTTAAGGCCAGATGAGTTTAACCTGAAGAAAACATGAAACTTTGCTATGTATATCAATGTGAACATTGGAAAGAGTTCAGTTGTGGAGTCTTGTTGCTTATGCTAAGAAAATTTGGGCATTAATAAGAATAGCCCAGTTATTAGTTGAGTAAAAAAAATTTTTTTGAACATCCTGCATTCTCTAGTCCCTGTGGGAAATGCCCATAACATTGGGTTCTGTTTATAGCTTTGGTGTAAATTTTCTGAATGCAATTATTGATTTAAATTTACTCTAATTTTATTCCTAGTGATTTACCTAATAATACCAAGATAAGAAGACTTGATTCTATCAACAACAACAACAAAAGGATATTGAACTGTTAATCAATTAGCATTTTTATTCTGGAGCCAAGAAATACACATTTACCTTTAACAGAATGACCGACCAAATTGCTGTCAGGCAGCCAATCTGATAAAGGTCAACTACTGAAAACCCAGTCTGACCGTACACAAACTAAGTGACCTGGGCAGTCGTAAGTTCATTTGTTGTTTTGAAAGGAAAATACACTATTTTCATAGATGCATCAGTTGCACATCAATTACAAAACCTTTAATGAAATTTTATGGCAGAAATATTAATATCAGCTTTCCTAGCAATACTTCTTATTCATTGGGGGATCTTTGGTTATCCTGATAAACACAAACTTAGTTTAAATAAAATGGTATGTTTTAATCCCTTTGAAACACTGTTTACTTTAGTCAAACAACTCTTCACAAGAGTACAACTGGATGAATAAAACTGACAGGAGTGAAAAAGAGGAATATGGAGACTGTTCCTAAGATAGGCAACTATTTTATGTAGCGGTTTACATTTCAGATTGTAGAATAAAGGTTTAACTGCTTTTTGTTTACCTAAATTCATAAGTATCTTGAACTGGTTTAACTCTCTATAGAGAGTTGGCCTAGAAAACATAACTGTGTGATTTGCTGCAGCAGAGCAGATCGATATTCTCTCCTGGCTGGTGCTTACTGAAGGAAAGGGCCAGTGCTGGGTGCCATAGAGGGGGAACAAGTTGTAGAGTAACTCTTCTATGCAAAGAAGTTTACACAGGAATAATTTACCAGTACAAAGACATTCCCTCATGTTCTTGGTTAGGAGCTGATGTATTTACCATGGTCTTGCTTATATCCCTTTTAAGAAAAGAAGGAAAAAAATATTACCCTCTAAATGTGATTGCCAGTGATACCATCAGCTGGGCACATGTTTAACTCCAGAGTTAACTTGAACAGTTGCATCACCATGCTGATTTAAATCTTTCCATGCCATGTCTGTCCTGAGGGAGGATCTTGTGTCTGTTGCAGCATTTCTCATATCAGGGAACAAACAGTATTTCAAGATGTATGTAGCTCTTGTTTTTGTAGGAGTTTCAGGAACCCACAGCTCTCTGTAAGATTATCATGCAAATTAGATGGTTCTCTCTTAATAGGTAAATAATTTATTTATTCTTTTAGCATCCATTTTTCTTTTCTAAGGTACCAGAAATGTACATTCTTTATTTGAAAGAGTGAAGCTGCTTCCCCTGCTAAGATCCTGGTGGTTTTGGCCATGCCTTTTGTCCTCTTGCTTTCCACAGTTCTGGCATCTCTTGTCTGCAGTTCTTTCACAAGGATGATGTTTTTTATATCCATGTTCTCCCTGTCAAATAAATGTGAAAAAAGTTGTAATGATTTTACAAAGGTCTTAAAGGATTGAATATTTACTCTGTCTTTAAGATAGGGTACAATGATCTTTTAATAGAGATGGGAATTTCATGTATTTCTTCACAGAATACATTACATAAACACAGTGTGAAAGCAATGCGCAAAAGTCCTCAGTAGTAATGCTGAATATATCTGGTTACATGATTCCTGTAAATAAATACGATTACTGTCTGCAAGTTCCTCCGTTGCTCAAAGGTGCCAGTTTCAGCAACTTGAAAACACAAGTTTGTTGTAATTTGTTGTAAATCCTGATCTTATGCTTGTTTTATTTTCTACTTCTGTTGCCTCATGAAGCAGAAATATTTTTGATTTATGTGCTTGTTTGTGAGCAAAATCTTTGCTAATGTTGGCATTAATGTAGAAAAGATTTTGATACCTCTAGGCTCCCAAACAGACAAGATGGTGTTTTTCCCCTGTTTACATAGTGATGCTGTGCTGTGAATGTGTATATGAGTATATATGCACATATTAGCGGTGCGTTGCCTAAATGTGTGGCACTTAGAGAACAGTGTGTGTGAAGTTACAGTTTTATCTAAGGAGATGTCAGCTTCTATAAAGTGGTTGGACAGATGTCAAACTGGCGGCATTTTGGGGCCTGAAGCCTTCAGTTTTAACCGATCATGTCAATCTCTTTCTTTCTGCATCCCTGGAGGACACAGAGGATGTTTGACAGATTGCTCTACCCCAGTTTTCCACTATCCAATAGACCACTGGAGTTTTGTGCCATCTTTCTTTCCTATCTTTGTCCTTAGTGTCACCAAATGGATGTGAGGAGAGAAGCTGAATGTTGGCAGCCTGATTCCTGTCCCACAAGGACTTGCCCAATGCGGCTGTGAAGGAAGGTCTTGGTTGCCCTGATCTATCTAGAAGCTTTTTCTTGGACTAACACATCTTTCTAATTGCGATTCAGTGAGAAAGAAAAAACAACAAAAGTGTGGAAGCTTCTAAAGACACATTTTTTAGCCTGATTTCTGGTTTCCTTCTCAGTGCACGTGTGTAAGAGTGATGATGGCTGTTGCGCAGTTTCCTGAACCTAAAAAGGGACAAGAAGCAAGCAATTTTGGCCTGGCATCAGAATATATTACTTCCTGCTTTTGGTGTGGAGTATGGTAATTTACAAAACTTGGAATTCACTCCTGTTTTTCTGTTTCATGGCCCCTGTATCTTTTGTGCATATACTCTGAGCAATTTTAAAACGTGTTTTCCATAGCTGGCCTTTACTTCAGTACGGTTAGATATGTTATTTTTAAGTCAGAGTGCAGCTGTTGGAGAGCAGAAAGAACTCCAGAAACAATCTAAAAAAGGTTAGACAGGAGATACATGAAAAATATACTGCTATATTATGTTTGTCTGTGTCCTGCCTACTTGAATAGAAAATAAAAAAATAACAAAATAAAAATAATAAAATAAAATTATATATATACATGTGAAACTGTAGAGCAGGGAGATTGATTATTGGCTGCCTGCATGATGTAGTCACGTTTGAAATGAATTGGATCTGAATAGATTTACTGATGATGCAAAAGGCCAATTAGTTTTGGGAAAAACTAAGAGTCTGACAAATGTGGCTGTCAGCTGTGACTTGGGGCAGTGGAATTTTTGAAAATATTTGAGAAATGTGGTTGGAGGGCTTTCCTATATTTTGAGGAAAATTAAGGTCACACTCAGTGAGGATGTGAATCAATAGACAACTGAAGCTTGCAGCAATTCTTTCTGATTTGAGTTGGTTTGAACTGTGTGGTTACAGTTTCTGAGTCAGAAATATCTAAAATGGGAAATGAGATGATACAAAAATTTGAAAATGCCTTTTTTATATTGAAACAGCTCATGACAAGTCTGACAAGTCCTGACAATACTTCTCTAAGTATGGATGGTTTTTAAGGTGACTTTAGAAGTGATTACACAGTAGAGAGAAATCTGAGGGGAAAAAAATTTCTGAGGAAAAGAGGGCAATAGTTTTAAATACATTTCAATGCTATCAGACTGCACAAGTTGGATAAAAGATATGAAATAACTGAAACCACCTGACCAAAAAAAATTTTTTAAAAATTGGCCTGTGTTTCTTGCTTTTTTTATTGTGTCTATATAAACAATATAAATATTTTTCTGTGTCCTGTATATCTAATGCAAAGGCCTAAACTTGTGCATATCAATGTGGTTTTTGCTAATTTCAGCCATATAGGAGCCCATAATTAATTTAAAGAACCCTTTTCTCATCTTTGTTCTGCATTACCTAACATGCACTTACTTTATGTGTGTCATTTCTGCCTATTATAAAAACAAATTATGCTTTTTTTAACCCAATTAAGTTGAGGCTGTGACAATGAGAAATTTTTTAGGGATTTTCAGATGCTAAGGAACCAGAATCCACACTGGTATGTAGGCCTTAGCCCACCCAGTAGCTTCAGGTATCTGGTTTTCAAGGTTTTGAATGATAAAAGTGTGCTCTTGGTGGAAAGACTTGGGAGAGGAAGAAAGTAAGCTACAATAATCTTGTGGTGGTGAGCCTGGTCTAAGTAGCTTTCAGGAAAGAGTTAAAAAGCGGGGGAAGATATAATTTAGTTTTTCTTCCTTATCCCCTTCCCTAAATCTAATGAAAAAGAAAATATTTTTTATAATAAGGAAAAGAGGAACCAGAGTAAGGAATTAAAAATGTGACTTTAAAAACTTTGTAAAAGGAACATTTACTAGGTCATTTGGGCCAACAATAGTGTCTTGATAACAGAAAAGTTTATCAACATAGTTCAATAGAAATGTTTCTATTATTTTTTTTTAATAGGAATCGTAGAGTTATTTTTGTTTCACATTAAAGCATTTCACCTCCACAGTAGTTTTTCCTTGAAACAGTGAAAGATACAGTGCACCTATTTTTATTAATTGATTTGATGATTGTCATCTATAACAGCTAATTCTGTTGCTCAAAAAAAGCAAAATGAAACTAGTAGACAGCAGAGAATGCAGAAACAAATTAGATTTTGAAAGTCTACATAAATTCTGATCTAATTTGCACTTTGCAATACGGGTGTCAAAATCTGTTTCTTAAAAAGTAAGTTTTAAAATCAGACTGTGCTCCTTTAAATTGCTTAAATAAGATTTGTGCTACTTTTCTGCTTCACAGAACTCCTCTTTCTTAGAAGCAAACTTAAATTTCTCCCGGAAACAAGAGGCAGAAATGGAAACACCATGTGAGAGAGGGGAAGGGTTCCAGCAGTGGAGGAGAGCTCATCCCTTCCAGGGTCATTTTGCAGAAACCCCAAATGGGATGGAAAAGGGTGTCAATAAAATATGGGTTTTCCAGGGCCATAGTAGTTGTCTTAAACTGTTTCAGTCCACCTCTGCCAGCCACTGTATGTTCACTTGCTGTATATGGTTAGCTCTCAGTACTACTTTTGTTTAACTGGAATAAATAACTAAAAAAACCCCACCCTTGTATGAAACTGTTTCTACTCATGAAGATTTATAGTGCTGGGAATAAAAATCATCATCTGGACTTCATTAAGATTTTACTGGCCAGTAATTGATGCTGAAAGCATGTTTTGATCAAGCATCTCTAATAGCAGCATTGGTGAGTTAAAATTAGGAGGTATAACAGAAATAGGTCTACATGGCCTCTTAAAGTTTCTGCTAGTTTTTCCAGCCCTCAGCAAATGGTGGTGCTAGTACCTTATTTTTCATTAACTGTGTTCCCTTATTTCATGGTCATATCAGCCTCTTGGTGACTGCCAATGAGCGGATCTCATCATAGCTGAAAATTCAGGAACATGTGCAAAGAAGCCACCCAAATGGGCAAGAAATTTGAATATTCTCTCTCCTGGGTTTTTGCTTTAAAATGAGAAGACTGCAGGTATGAATCTGTCAAAGTAGGTAATTCATTTTTTTTTATTTGTTTCTGGTTTGATTCATATCTGTTGTGACTTAATTGCATGTCTATATTTGTATGTACAGTAGCTCAGTGTATGTTTTTTTGTGCTGTTCCTATTGTGCATTTGTGTTCTAGACCATGACAGCAGGACTCTGTCTCACCATGCTTTTGGGAAAATTGGCTTCTGGAGCAATAATCAGTAAGATGTAGGGTGCTCTTTTCTCAAAGCAACAATGACAGCATATCTACTGTACTCCAAGAAAAATACATTGTGTACAGTTCCCTGTGAAGTTCCATGTTGCAGAAATGCAAAAATACCGATTGGCATGGTAATAGTATTTTACACTGTACACTGTATTGGGGAAGTACCTATGAAATAACCTTACCCTTAGTAATATACAATAACTACTGTCTCAATACAAAGTGTATTTATTCATTATATCAGAAAATATCTATCAGCTACAGGTTTAGGTTTGGAGAAATTTCCAGAGATTACTGATGACTTAGAACATTTAATGTAGCACAAGTGTATAACTACTGTTAATTTTGCCCACTGAAAATCACAAGCTGGAAAAGCCGTTACGAGTTGTTTTGAGAGGTTCCTGTTTTATCATCAGCTTGAAATTGTGCTTCTGGCTGTTAGTCACTGGGCTGCCAAAATTCAAGTGGCTTGAAGTGTGGGAGCTACTGGATCTGCAGGGCAATAATGGGAAGGAGGTTATTTTATGGCTGATCTCCCTGCATATGTAGTGTGTTTCCCTATGATAAAGTGTTTATATCAGCCCCACCTATTAAAGTTGCCTGACACTTCCCATTACAGACTTTGTTTTCAGATATATATTTATAATGTAGTCGAACTATAACTGTCTGAGTTGAAATCTGACTTTTCTTTATGCTGGGGTGCATGACTGATGAAGGTCTTTGGGGAAAATTCTAGATGAAACATTTCATGTAGAAATGAATAAAAATTAGACCCCCATTTTTTTTCTTTTTAATGAGACTAGGGAAATTGTATTGCACAGTGAAGATACTCTCTTCTTTGTTGAACTCTAAACGTAGCTGTGGGATCTTTGATCTGCAGGTCATTGCTTCATGATCTCATTAGTGGGAGGAGAGGCAGTGTAGGCTTTGTATTAATTTAGAAAATATGGACCCTAATGGATTTTTTCATGTATGCTGTGTGGGCTGCCAAAGGTATTTTCAAGTCCTGCTTGGCCCTCATTATAGGAAACTTTCTTGTCTGAGTGCGTCTGTGCTTCCTGAGTGGAGACTTGACACTTGGAAGAGAAGTGGCCATTGGCTAAAGGACAGCTTTTATCTCTGTGAAATCAGAATCTGGCAAAGCTTTAAGCTGCTTAAAGAACGCATAATTCAAAAATGCTCATGCTTGCTAGCTGTTTTCAGCCTTATTCCCTAAAGTTTATCTCTCTAAGACGAGGCTGGGACAGTGCAGGGCCTGTAACTGAAGTTCTTGTAGTGTTGCTGGCTACACTGGCTCTGGACATCATTCTGAAGAGCAGGGGCTCTTTCTCTTCATTGTCTATATTTTATGAAATTGTCATATAAAATTATAAAATTGTGTTGCTTATGTAATATAAAATTATGAAATTGAAAAGAATAACAGAGAAGAGCTTTACCTTGGGCCAGGGACCAAGGCAAAAGCCTGGAACAAGGGGTCTGGTTGTAGAAGAGTACAAAATACAGGGACTGGAGGCTTATGGGGCAGTGGAAACTGGGTATTTAGGTTACTCTGCTGGGTAAAAAGAACAGGATTTAACAGTCAGGGTGGGCTGGACAAAGAGGTTAAGATAAGAAATTAGAAAGTGTAGATAGCCAGAGGCTATTTTACAGGGCTTGAACAGAAGGAATGGGATTGGCAGGCTGTACAGCCTAAGCATGTGTTTCCTGAGAGAGGGACTGAAAATTTGAAAAAAACATTCCACTTTACTCTCTATGAGAAGGTGAACTCTGATTGGAAGGTAAAGCAGTAAAGATCAAAACCAGCTAGGAAAGGCAAAATGGGAAGAGTTATGTGTGAGGAAGCACCAGCCTAAGAAAGGCTTTAATAGAAGGGACAGAAGATGGTTTTGTAGTGGATCCATACCTTTTAGCTCTTCACATGAATTGAAGATATCAGAAGGCAGCATGTAACTGAGGTTTCGAGAAGGAAAGAATGTTAGTTTGTTTTGCAAAGAAAAAAACCCTACACAGCATCTATTTTAAATACATTAGCAATTCTGCAGTGTCAGAAACTCAGAATGAGTAGATTCCAGAGACAAAATATCCCATGCAGCCTTATGTTTGGACTTGTTTGTTTACATCCTGAAAATATTTCTCTTTGCCTGCCACAACCACAAAACAAGGGAGATCAAATAGTCTCATGTCTCGGTTCTTTTGCTGTTACAAACAGCAAAGGTTTTTAATAAATATATCACACTGACTGGTACTCTCACTAGAGAATCACCAAATAGGACACCTGTATTTAAAGAAGGTGGAGGGGAGAAGGTGACAAAGGCCTCTTGTTCTGACCTAAATAATATGGCAAATTTTAGAACAAATTATGAAAGAAACGATTTTAAAAACTGAGCTATTTGGCTGAAACCAAGAGGAAAATTAAATCGATGTTAAGGTGCATGCAGTGAAAAGCAATGCAAATGTACAAATGGACACAATAAAGACAACAGATTTTAGCTTTCATATTCCTTTATTTACAGTGCCTGACTTTGTAACCCTGATAATGTTTTTATAATTCTTGTGTTGGAAGAAATTAGTTGGTTTCTCCACAAGAGAGTTCAGCAATATTATAGTATGCATGCAGAATGGATGACAGTGGATCAGCACCCAGGAGTGAACCTGGCAGTCACTACACTGTCCCTGACGTCACTACCTAAAGGTGTGTAAAAGCTGTGTATAGCTACCAAGTGAACTTGAATTACTAACATGATGTCTGAGGAGTACTTTTTAACCACAAGATTGGTGTTTAATTAAAGCACTTTAAAATGCGGTGCTTTTTTTTTCTTTTTTTCCTCACAATATTGTGAGGCAGATGTGCATATATTTTTATTTTACTTCTTGAATCTGCTTGGAAGAATGAAATGTTTTATGTATCTGATTTTTTGCAAGTGTTACCTAGGTCTTTATTCTTACTGTTTCTTATTAGGTGTCTTGCATCTGTTTCTGTTAGAAGATTTTACCTGCTTAATGAGCAGAAAAATGAGCTCCCTGGTAGAAAAAAACCCTTGTGTATTATAATACTCTTTACCTGATGTCAGCTTGCACCCAAATGAAATGGTTCATGCTTTTAAATTGAAGAACCTAACTAGGTTGCCTGTTAGGAATGGACTCTGGTTGTCTGCTCCATGGAAAGGATTTAGCCTCTAGTTTAGGACCCATCTCTTTTCACTAACTATATAGGAAGCTAAAATGAGACATGCATATCAAGAATATAAAGTAACACTGTCAAATTAAAGTTCACCATTGTGATATCTTTTGGTAGTCATCTGTTAGTGTCTAGTGAGACAGTCTTGTTCACACTTACCACTGCACAGCTGTCATGAGGTGGCCTTAATGATGAGACTTGTTTTTATTAGAAGCAGCAGCCAGTGCTCATATACTTCTGTTTGTGAAAGGCAAATGGAAGGTGTATGATTTTATAATTTATGAAGAAATGGAACGGTTATGATTTCGGAGAATATGTTGGGCCTTAAGTTCCCATTAGGTCATGGTAATTGTAATAGTAAGCAAAGAGAAACAACAACCCAAAAATATATTTTAACTGGAACAAAGTTGTGATTCTGCTTATTCCTAAAAGCAAATTCTGTTTGCACTGCGTTGAGAGCCCCTTGATGCACTTAGCAATTTAAAAATTTTGAATTAAGAATAAGAGCTTCAATTATGTTATTTCCCCACTTTGTATGCCTTAAATAGACAGAATCAGCAAAAAGTGAAGAGGCAAGATTTAATTTTTCAAACCAAGTAACATACAAATAAAACCATATGACGATGAACAATAGCCCTTGTGTCCTATTCCTGCTATTTGCAGGTCCATATATTGGTCATTTGGCTAGCTACCAGAACTCATAAAATGCTTTTAGGCATCTGTATCCCATTAAAGCCACATGTTACATCAGTAAGAAACCATAGAAGTGCAGAGCTGATAGGGATTTTAGAAGATCACTTACTTATCTTCATAGACTGGAAAAGGATCAAGTATGCCACCCTGGAAGATATTAAAGGCCCTCAGGGGAGGAGGCTCCAGATCTGTTTAGGTTATTTTGGCATTTCCCTCTGACTGTTAGACAGCTCTTTATAATATCCTGTGTAAGTTATCTGACAAATTTCCTTTCTTATGGTGGAAACTGTAAGCTATTGATTACTGTCCTTTTATAGTGCTCTGTTACTTATTGTAAGATCATTGTAGTGTCTGTTCCCATCCTCCTCTTCTTCAGAGAAGAGAAACCAAATTACTAGAGTATTTTTTATCTTTTCATCACTTGTTTTGTTTAAATCCTCTAATACTGTTACAGACTTCTATTTGTTTATATTTTTCTTGAAATTGGATGAAATTAATTCTTCAAGGATCCATCAGTGACAAATATAGCAAATTAATGGCTTCTATGGATACATGAGATGCTTTGACTGCCTATCCAAATATTCTGTCTTGTGTTTGTATATTTAATTTGATTATATTCTATATAATCATAGTATATCTATCATACTTCATAGTTTAGTTTTCCTTAATGCAAAATGAATATAGAACTTAGAAGTGAATATCTGCCTCTTCACTCTGGTCTAAATAAAAGGAACTGTAGAACAAACAGGTTTGACTATTAAAAAACCCATCTTTTGTCAACAGTATTTTTGTTAGAAAACAGAATTATGCACCTACATGGGGGAAGTTTGTTAACATTGTCTCTTTAGAGACACAAATTTCTCAGTTTTGTTCATGCTCTGAGTTAAAATGGGGAACAATTAAGTAGGTTAAGACACATCACCCTGAAAACAGTTGAATTAGGGAATATTTGAGAGAAATCTGCAAAGCTATGAGTGCCATTGACTGTTTATAATTTCTTTCAGTACACCAAAGCTAACAGAAGCCAGGTTCAAAACAATCAGAAGATTTTTATTTTTAATACAACAGTTTATAGACTCTGAAAGTTCATGTCAAGGCACGTTACGGATAATTCACACATATGATAAGTCTGCATATATTCAAGGGCAAGTGGATATTATGTGGAAAAGATTACGTACAGGGTAGTACATGGATAAACCAAGCTCAGTAAATGGATTAATCAGATCCATTTCAGGAAATATCCTGAGATGAGAATAGCTGAAGTATAGTAATGTACCCAGAACTATCAGAGATGCTTGTTTCCTGAGCATCTGCTTCCGATCAGTGCTGGAGATGAGACACTAGAAGGAATGGACCCTCTGTCTGAACCAACGGACCAATTCCAATGCTGTCCTGTTACCAGAAACCAAGACAGTTTCCTAACAGCATCGCCTTTTCACCAGAGGTTTGAAAGAGACTTTTGGGTTTTTTTCACTTGGGAGGAGAAATACTATCTCCCTTGAAGTGGCATCTTTGTATATTATTTCACCAGGCTCTCTTTTAAACTTCTTTCAGGAGATATTCCAGAGTGAAAGTGTTTGGGCAAGCTATAAGTGGCATAGAATGAAATCAAATATATTAAATACCATTATGATTGAGTGGAACAGGAAAAAAAAATGTTCCTTCCTTCAGAAATAGTTAGTACTGTGGTTTAAGAGGTAACAAGAAATATACACTAAAAATTAAGAGAAACTGAGGAGGATAAACCACTATACATATCAGTTTATTCTGTGTCAGCTTTATTCAAACAAAGGACAACATTTCAGCATTAGGTGTAACTGTGTTACACATATCATACATGTAAGTCCTAATCTGTTTTCCCAAATTTTCTCTGCAAAATACAGATAAAATGACAAGGGTAAGGAAGGAAGGGAAGGAAGATTCTGTTTAAATTAAAAACATTAGAAACATTCAAAACTGAAAAGAAAAATTAATGATCCCTTTTCGCTAGTTGATATCCTTTATAACCTGACAAGTGTCTGAATCTTTGTATATAAACCACTTGTTGAAAAGTGAAACAATATTAAGATAAACTCTCTAAATGAAGGCTCAGAATTGAAACTAGCTTCTAAAAAACTCACAAAACCCCCATTTACTTGGCAAATCACGTCTGGATGGTGCACCAATGGAAGACATCAAATTTGCAATGAGGTCAGTGGTGTGCAGCATTACTAAAAAAAGACATCTGCGTTTCAGACCTTGGAAAACAGATAGCACTTAAAAGCATTTGTCTATGCTCGTTAAGCTTGATTATGGGTGTGGAGGAGTTGCATACAAAGATTCTTTAAAAAAATCCAGAGAAAGCAATTTTTGCATCAGTGAGAACTCAGGGAGGGCAGTAAATCATTTAAAGGAGCAGCATTTTTGTGTCTGGCATAAAGGCCTAACAGGTTGGGCCTGTCACACAACACAAGGTAGAATATTCAGACAGAATTTGTGGAAAAGAGTATATTTTTACATTCAGAACAAAAGGTAGAGCTCTGGAAGGCTATTCCTCAGCAATCAGGTAAGAGGAAGAATGTTCCTGGTTACATGGAGATTGTGGGAGCTTTCAAATTTAGAACTCTAGGTCCTAGAAACAACAAAGCTCCTCTACAGAGCTTCAGTGCAAGTTGCATTTTAATCCTGCCTGTAACAGAATTCACACTATTTAAATGAATAATAAATAGACCACTTTTTGGTTAAGGAGTAATGTAGTACTCTTTTGAACAAAACAAAAATTTAAGAGATTAAAAAATATTTCAGATGATTTTCAGTATCTTCAGGCATATTTTCCATAGGTTTGATTGTTTTTAAGTGTATGACCTGCTTAAGAACTGGAAATCCCAGGATGGTAGCTGATGACTGCTTTGGAAGGCTTCTTCAGATTCAGGAATGTTTAATTCATTCATAAGCATTATTCCTGCTTTTTCCTTTTAATTTCACCCCATCCATTATGTTGATTTTCATGATCTTAAATACATTTTCTTCTTCCTTGGTAGCTTTTAGGCTTCTGAAGACCACTGAAGTGGTCTTAAACAACACAGCCAAAACAGATTTTGTGATTTTTATATTTTTTATATATATTTTTATATAACCATGCCAACAGGTTTTTTAATTTTTTTTTCTCCCAATGGGGACTTTTCCTTATCAGCATCTTTATGGCAAAAAGGATTTCCCTGAATTCATATAATGTCTTGATGTCCCAAAACTCTTAAGAGAATACTGTCCCATTGCAGATGTATGTAATATAATGCAGCATTCCTTCAGTTTATTGCTATGTGTTTCAAAAGACCAAATCCTTCCCCCTAAGAGCTCACAGTTCATCAGAGGACCTGTGCTTGAGCTGCACAAAAGTCTGCTCAGACCATGCAGTGAAAGCATCTCTTTACTATCTGCCTCTTGATTTAGCAGTTCTTAGGTTAGCTGATTTCTTATAGCTGTCACAGTAGAATGGACTTTCAATGGACATTATTCAGCCGATTGAAAAAATATAATCTCAACAAATTATTCCCATTATGCCTGGGCGGCCAGTTCCCCCCTCCTCCCATCCCTCCGTGTGCCAGGGCACCCTGTGCAGAGTGCAGCCAGTGCAGTCCGGCACATGCTGTCCCCTCTAAAGGTGGTACAGGATGCTGTCCTGTTTTGTTTTTTTTTTTTTTTCCCTTTTTTCTTTTCCTCCCCTATTGTTTTCTACTGGAAACATTGACAATGTTCGTGGTGAGCAAGTGGTAACCATGGACAAGCTGGGCTCAATCATCTCTAAGCCAAAGACTAATGGAAGGTGACTGGAGAATTCAAGATATTTCTCTCAGCAAGAGGTTAGTATGTCAAGGGTTTAGTGCATGGCTGGTGAGTCCGAGGTTAACACCACTATGCAGCAGGAAAACTGCAGCTTGTGATTGAGTTATGTCCATTCACACAAGGTTTAAAGGAAAATATTTCTTTTTATAAGGTTTGAAGGACACTAATGCAATAATTAAACAAGTATGCTGTCTCCTCCATCTTGTGGATGTTTTCTTAAAACTTACCTTGTTCTTTGCAAATCTTAAATGGTCATAACAATGCAACTATAGATAACTTCACTGAATTTGGCAATGTTGCTATCCAGGTCCGCTGGAATTAATTTTTAAGTCATAATTTTTATAATATATCAAATGCCTTTCTTACTGTCATACTATAATTCACTCCTTTCACTAATTTTATAATTGTTTTTTTGGAAAGAGTCATGGATTTTTGACAAGCTTTTTCTTTTATAATTTAATACTGTTTGATTCACACAAACCTGTTGCTAGCCAGTAAATATTTTTTTAGCATTTGTTCCATTTCTTGTTTAACAGTAAAGATAAATTTACAGGAAGATTATCAGAAACACTCTCTTGCCTTTTTTCTTTCTTTTTTTTTTTTTTGAAAAGTGTACTTTAATTCTTTTTATCCTTTCTTCCAACATCTCCCTAGATGTTAATAACTTCTTTAAAAGTTTGGCAGCTCTTCTTTACAAGATAATTCTCAGAATTTGCTGTGGGGTTCATTGTCTGCACTCATGTACAGATTTTACAATATTTCCACTTATATCCTATTTTCTAGCAGGCCTTTCTTTCTGATTATACAACCAGAGAACCAAAGAGTCTGTAGCTGTGGGGAAAAAGTGGTCTTGTGCTCCTGGGGAAGCTGAGAACTGGTGCAAGTTTTGGATCAATGCAACTGATTACTGCAGACTCAGCTGCTTTGCTGGGTGCTGGGTAGAAGGTCATTATCCCTGAGGTTGTAGCTAAAAGGCCAGAGTCATATGTAACATATTCATGCTGTTCAGATGGGGTGACTTGAAGAGCAAGCTTGGCTATGATAGTGGACTCTAATACCAGGTGCTCAAGTATGGCTGGTGACAGAAGTTATACAGAGTGGCTTGAAACTTTTCAGAGTTATTATTTTATGGGATGAAGCCCTCTCTTCAGCCACGTTAAACTACATTCCTAGATACTTTGCCTTGGCTGTCAATAAGCCTGAGATACTAACATCAGTGAAGTGATCCAAATCTGTGTGTGATGTCCGATCTCTAAATCCTCTGCAAATGTCCTCAGAGGTTTTACTTCCCCATCTCTGATGAACAGGTGTGATCGGGTCACTGCAACGTACAGAGATCACTGTGAAAATTTTCTGACAAGTGCCAAGAAGTGCCAAGTGTCTTTTGGAACTACTCTGTTGCTACATTAGCAAGCCAAAGATTGCTTTGGCTGGTTCAAACAATGTCCTAGGGTACAATCTATCAAGTGTTTCTCTCTAATACTTGTTTAACATTATTCTAAATGACTAATGGATATGAAAATTCTTTGTTGTTACCAGTTATGCAAGCACATCATTCTTTTTTTTTCTCCTAAGCTGTTCTTTTCTTCCTAAATCTCAATTTTATCATCTTCAATTTCGTTTGGAAAGCAAACTAAAAAAATACCCTTAAATCTGGCAATAACCCATAGGTTTTCCCCTCAAGTCTTCAATGTTTTTAGCACTTCTCTGCACTTTCCTCTCCACACAATTAATTCTTTCCTCTCTGTCAGTATTTTCTAGTGCTCCTGGGACTAGTGGAAGGAAAAGGAGGAGCACAGAACAAGCACCTTTTTTTTTCTATTTCAGCTCTTTCTCCTTTCCGCTTAAGCTAAAATCCTGGCACACTTCTCACAGATGTTTGACCATTATCTCAGAGTAAACAGAATTCGTTTCATCCTTTTCATCTTTCTTCCTTTTCCTCTTCCCAGTCCCTGTGTCACCCTTACTTCTTTTTTTGATCATGATGGAGGAAACTCTCATCCTTCATGTTGCTGAGGCCTGGGTGTCAGCTTTGGTTTGGACATCCCTGCTGATGTGCAGTCTGACTCTGACTCTGAAAGTCACTAATTAAAATGTAATCCTTTAACCAAAATTAAATTAATAAAAAAATAATTACATTTAAATTAATTTCTAATCCTGTCCAGGCTCTTATACTAGACTGTACTGTACACTTACTTACAATCAGGTGATGTTTTGTGCTTTCTCTATTCTCTTTTTTTTTTTTTTTATTTTTCCTTTCTTTTCTCTTTCCTGCTTTCTGTCCTCTCACTGAGGACATCCCTCCCATACAGGAGGAGTTCCTTGTTTCCAGTGAAATCCAGAAAAACACTCTGATACAGTGCTTTGGGATCTGCCTAGAAATGCCCTCTCCTCTGGGACGTTAACCTAAATGTGACAGCAAGCAAGTACTGACTCTCTGTTTGCAAGGTCCAGGAATGAGAAGACAGAGCTTCTGGTGGGCATCATGGGTGCAAGGGGTCTGAGTTGTCTGCTTTGCCAAGGGGGCAGGATGAACCAGGAATGAGTGGCCTCTACCCTAGGTAGACTTGGGGGTGAGGAGTGGGAGAGGGCTGGGAATATTTGAGAGTACTGGTCAGGGAGGAGTGGACAGACCTATGGGCCCCGGAGGCAGAAGACAAGGACTTACTGGGTGTGCTTTGCCCCCTCTCAGAGGGGGAAGGAGGCAGCTTATGCCAGGGGAGATGTGCAATGAGTGAAGACTGGCCAATTCTCCAGGGTGCTGATTCTGGGGAAAAACTGAGCAACGTTATGAGTTGGAAGGAAACAAAGAGACAATATTGTAAAGGTGAGGAAGAGGAAAGCAAGTGAAAGAGAGGCTTGAGGAGTGCAGTTTGGGAACAAGCTTGAGTTGGGATGCTGTGGAGTGGAGGGACTGGAAGGAGGATAGGACCTCTGGCAAGTGGCAGACATGAAAAGCGTGCTCTATGGTGAGCTACCTGAGGCTTTTATTGCAGGTTACACAATATGAGGACTTAGTTAATTAAAAAGAAGGCAGAATCATGTGATTACATTGTGTTCCTCTTTTGCTTAGGATGAGCTTCTGTTTTTCACAAATGCAGAAAAAAGAAAATTTTGCCTAGAAGGTAAAAAATAAAGATAAATTAGAAAACCCCAACATCCCCAAACCTAGGCCATACCTTTTTTGAAACAAGACATGACTTTTGGATGTTTGGGACTGGTAGTCATATGGAATGACCTTTCTGGGGTAAAAAAAAAAAAAAAAGATTGGGAACATGGAAGAATGAGGAATTTGTTTTAAGGTAAGAAATATGCTTGAAGGGAAGGAAACAGGGCATAAGGACAGAATTACATCATCCAACTGTGCTTGTTGAGATGCACGCATCTTGCTCTTCATTTAGTACTTTGGTCTGTCTGACATATAAACTATGGTAGCATTGGAAAAAGAGCCTATCCTCACTACATCAATTAAGATTTCAAAGGCAGTATTTCTGAATTCTGTATGAGTTAGATCATATGGCTGGGCAGCTTGCTGATCCACAGAATAACAGTTTGTCTAAATGAGTCAGGAACTCTGGGTTGATCTGCCAATAAGTGCAGCCTGCTTGAACTCCATACCTGACTTTAACCCATAAAGTCATACTTAAAAAAATTCACATTAGGGCTGATTTAACAGTTCCCTTTTCTCTTTTTTCTTGGTTTTCCTGTGAGTTTACTTTTTAGGGCTTTCCTACCTTTTAGGTAGAATTTAACCAAAGATTTCAGTGCAGACCTGCAAGGGCAAAAGTGAATTGCACGGGTGGTTTTGCCAGTGCCAGAGCCCTGCAAAGGCAGGGCAGCTGCTGCAGTTGCCACAGCCACCCACAAGGGAGGGAAATCCTGGGTGGGCAGAGGCTATTGCTGAGTAAGGTCTTGCAGCAGGTGTTGACCAGGCTCACCTGGCTGTTTTGGCAGTCAAGAAGCAACAAGGCTGGTTATTGAGGACTCTGCGTCAGCCTCTCTCTTTGCTTTATCCTTTCCTTTCCCTTCCCCTTCCCTCTCCTTCCCTCTCCTCTCCCTGCACTTCTGCCTACACAGTTCTTCCTCTTGCAGAGCTCACTTGCCTGTGTTTCCAGGAAGTTTTCAGGCAATTTAGTTGCAGGATTGGGTTTAGCAAAACAGATAATGGAATTTGAGAAAAGATATTTAAAAGAAAAGGCAATGTTACGATTGAAGTGGCGTGACATCAAAGGATTCACTACCTCTGACCGATTCCTGGGTAAAGAGAAGTGTGTCAGGGTTACTGTTGTTTGAGTAAATTTGTCTGAGTTGTGCTTCATTGGATCAGTTTATCACTCAGCAGCCTGGTGGGATTGCTGCATGGACAGAGACATGTAACAAACCCTGAGCAAGGTGGCTATCATGCTCATGTAGTGTGACTTAACCTATTAGTATTTAATAAGCCTAATACACTTTTTTTCCCACTTCAATTCACCTTTATTTCAGACACAGAAGTACAAATGAAGGACAAGGATTGCTTCTTTTCCATCAGTGATGGCTACTTAGGACACAAGATTCAAGGAATGTTCTTGACCTGCATGTTAAAGAAGCATTCATTACTTCATTTCAGTAACTGTTTACTACCACTTAAAGAGTGCACACTCCCACTGATTAAGAAATCAGCTTACCTGTCCTTGTAGGTTGTTCAGTATGTTCCTTTTTATGTTTTTGAAGTCTGAAAATAATTGGTATTTTATTAATATTTTTATGGAATCTAAAAATGAGAAGATGGTATCTTTTTTTTCGAAAAAAGAGCAATATTAAAAACTAAAAGAAGTTCCTTTTCACATATCCTGTTTTATATATATGGAGGTGTCAGATTTTTTTTCCCCATTTTTACTACAAAAAATGGTTTAAAGATGTATTAAAATATAGAGTGCTTTTAAGAATAAATTTCCTGATGGCTTCTGCCAAATTGTTCTGCAAAGTAGCAGGTTTGAGAACAGGACAGAAGATCCTTGTTTTATTTATCTTTCTTGTTTCTCTGTTAGGCTTAGGCTTTTTTGTAGATTTTCTCAAGAAAATACATATTTAGCTTGTGGCTTACAGAAGCTGCATCTGGCTCAGGAAGCCTCCATAGAATAAAAAAGCTGGAGATCGGCCAAGTATGTGGAAAAATGTCATGGGCTGTTCCTACCTGTTCCTACTCTTCCCTAGAAGTCTGCTTATGGATGATGTTGGAGACTTGCTACTGGGTAGTCATCTGACCCAGTATGGCATGTCCTATTTACTGCCTGATGGCCATTATTTCCCTGAATATGGAGGACAAGGTTTGCTCTCCAGCACTGCTTCTAGGGGCGACTTACACGTGAGGGCCACTGCAATGACACATCCCTGGTGTCCAACTGAAAACCCAGTTTCTTGGGAACAGTCACTAAGGTAGGAGTGTGTGTGTATTAGACTCAGCTGTTTACAATTGATGTTGTCTGATCTTCAAAGGGAAAATTAAATAGCTTCGGTAGCCATGATAGCTTCAGTCTATCAAGAGGAAGAGTGTGACTGAAGCATTTCATAGCATTATCTGACTGTCAGTGCAGTGGACAAATCTGATTATTACAAATAGGATTTGGCTAAAGCAATGAGAGCCTGCTCTTATGAGTTCATTCTGCAGTCTTCAACTGGCTACAGAGAAACTTTACCTCTCATGCTTTTAGTTTCTCTCACCTGTGTCCCAAAGGTTTAGATATTATTTGATACCCAGGGCATGGAGCCCTGGGCCTGTGGAAGCTACAGCTACTCAGAGCTTTATTTATGTTCATGGTTGCCTGTGCTAATGAAGAGATGTGGTGCAGCTGAAGCTGGCAATGCTATGTTGTCTGAAGATTCACAAGTGCGGATGTTTGCTGGTTCCTGGCTAACTAAGCACATTTGGCTTCTCATCCTACTTAGGAGAAAGGTTGTTGCCTCAGCTGTGCTTCTGGGTGGTAGCATGTATTTCCTCTTTTTCCTCACAGAAGACACACAGATCTCTGTGCTGAGGGGTAGGGTGGAGTTTGGTTGTTTGTCTTGGCAAGTCACAGATTAACAGAGCACTGGAACAGGCTGCCCAGGGAGGTTGTGGAGTCTCCTTCACCGGAGACATTCAAAACCCGCCTGGATGCGTTCCTGTGTGATGTACTCTAGATGACCCTGCTCTGGCAGGGGGGGTGGACTAGATGATCTTTCATGGTCCCTTCCAACCCCTTAGATTCTGTGATTCTGTAACCTGTGTACTGTGCACACATGCATGAGTGTGCATCCCAGCTTATTCCCTCCTTTGGAAGAGGACATAAGCAAGTAGTGAGTGACAACAGCAATGTATTAACTGGTCAAATATACATTCAGTAGATATAAACAAAGTTTTGGAAGAAGAAGAACTAGAGAAGAATAAGAGTATTCCTTTTTCAATGTTTTCTTAGTTCTTTCATGGAAAACTATAATATAAAAATAATAGGGCTGAAAAGGATGTCAATCTGAAGTGGAAGAGGCAGCACATGCCTCAAACCAATGAAATGAAGCAGGGGCTGCTGTTGAAAACCCAGACTCTCCAGGAGTAGAGAAAAGGCTCAGGTGGGTAAGGTGTCTGTCTTGCTGTGTGTCCCGGCAGCTGTACCCATCCTGCCCTGACAGCAGAAGAGCTGGTATCACTACCAGGGAGTAGTGATGCTGGGAAAGAAATAAGAAAGTGTGAGGACTTCCATACAACCCATAAGCAGGCAAATAAATGTTTTCTAAATGCCTACAGTTCTGCAACAATCAAAATAATTAAGTTTGAAGTGTTTTCTACTACCTGTTGAAGGCTATGCTATTTGTTGGAGGCTGTGTTGTGTGTTGATGTGTTTATTTTGATCAAATTACTTTGGAACCTCAAACTATTGTTCATTTTAAACAGATCCTGCCTTCTGCTGACATTAATGACTAGTGACAATTTCCTTTTCCTAAATATGTAATCTGAGTTGAATGTGCTTTACTACTAATGTGCTGCTGTATTTCTGTAGTATTTTGCATTCATTTTCTAACTCTGCATGACAGGCAACTTCTGCAAGGATCATCTTCTTGCTGTACGATGTTTTGGGTTAACTGCATGTGTGTTGGAATAGTGTGCATGTAGTATGAAATGCTTTAATTCTGTGCCTGATTTACAGTCACATTATACATAGAATTAGCAGACTAGTTCATTTAGAGAGGGATAAAATTCTTGGCAAAAAAGCCCATTGTTCTTCTCAAAACAAAATTTATAAAATTCATCCCAGTTTCACCATTTTTTCCCTAAAACATTAAAAAAGCATTAAAAAATTAACTTTGTTTTGTTATTTTCATGATAAAATATTTTTATGTTTTGATAGAAAATCAGCTTTCATTTTGAAATTTCTTTAAAATCATTTAACAGTAAATGTTTTCCTTTTTCAAATATATGGCAATAACATTTTCCTTTCTGTCAAACAAAACATTTTTGATAATCTGTTGATAGTTTTTTCTTGCATTCTAACATTTTCAGCACTTCCATGTGGTGGTTATATTTAAAAGAAAAGCTATAAGAAAGAGGGCAGAAGAGAGAAGGGACATTAGCCTCTAAATTTCTTTTACCAAACATGTAGTCTATGCCTTTTCCATCTCTCTTGATCTTCCCGATTCTCTTTCTTATTTTGCTCACTTCCACCCCACACCAAATCATATAAAGAAATAATTATTTGTACAGATCTGTTTTCCTTTGACTTTACTAAGCCTTTTTCAAGAAGTGGCTACAAAATTGAAAGTAGCTCTGTTCTTGAATTGTGCTACTAATATAGAAGGATACGTAATCAAATGTGACCATTATTTGAGTTTCAAATGAAAAGTGCTTGTGTTAACAACACACCTTGGTTTTCCCTTATTAATTCAGTGGTTTGTGTGGGTTAGTATCCCTATTGTTTAATGGGGAATTCTGATACCTACTGTAAGATTTGTTATGATATCTCTCTTAACATCTTTTTGTAATTTTCTTATCACTTTACAAACCTTTCATGTTTTAGGCTATGATTTCCTCTATTTGATACCTAGCAACAAATGACTTTTCTATTTTCTTTCTTCATTTCCTATTAGAAAATTGGAGGAAAAATATTAATTGTATTTTGTTATGGTAGCCAAAAAAAGATATACTTTAATCATAATAAATAGGCCATCAAATTTTGACTGCTGTGCCTGAGGGAGAAAATTTTAAGGTAAAAGATTATGATCTAATCTATGCCAATGATTTTCTTCACATATTCTTTGCAAATTGACTTTGCCTAGGCTATCTGACATATCTTAGAAAATGCAGTGTCACATACGTAAAATTTTCCATGAGGGTCTTTCTGTAAAACTCTTCACTAAAGTTCTTCACTAAAGACAAATACTCTGTGACTGAGTAGATTGCTTAGGATGCTTCTGCACTGTTCAGGAAATTGGGATTGCAGGTCATGTTGGTATATCTGAACTAACGAAACTGCTGGACCATGTGTAGTCATAGTAGCACGTAGACTACTTGGAATTACATATCTAGTGTATGTCCAGACCCCAAAGGAGATTTTGTAATTTGTGCTGAATGTCTTTTGTTACTGTGCCTACACTTCTATCCACACCTGACCTGAACAGTAGTATTTTGAGAGTGCTGTAGTGACCATCAAGAAAACAGCCCTGCATACAAGATAATATAGGAAACAATAAAGACTACCAGAAAGCAGTAGCTTTCTAATATACCACTGTGAAGTTTTATCTATTCCTTTGTTTCTCTCCTTACATTTTATCGTCTTCCAAGATTTTTTGCTTATGTGTGTTCTCCAGTCATACATAAGCACATGTAATATCTGTGTTCTTTAACATCTGCCAATTCCTTTATTGTACCTACCAGGGAATTTCTGAAAAATGTTCTTTTGATTAGAAATAGCCCATATTAACATGGAGATATTGAAACATCTGAGAAGGCCTCAAATTTTTACTGGTCTGTCACTCATAATAACATCTGGTTTTGCAGGAGGTCAACAGTGCAGGTTTGAGATTCATGACCTCAGAAAATTCTGAATACTAGAAAGATAGATGTAAACAAAGATGGCAGAAAATTTAATGGAGGTGGATCACTTTCATCTAAAATCTTAAACTGGTCTCTTTTCCTGCAATGGTATGTAGTGAGGGTCCCAAAACTACACACAGTGCTCCAGGTGTGGCCTCACCAGTGCCGAGTGCAGGGAGGCAATCACTTCCCTGGTCCTGCTGGCCACACTATTCCTGATACAAACCAGGATGCTGCAGGCTTTCTTGGCCACCTGGGCTCACTGCTGACTCATATTCAGCCAGCTGTTGGCCAACATCCCCAGGTCTTTTTCTGCTGGGCTGGTTTCCAGCCACTCTTCCTCAAGCCTGGAGCATTGCATGGGGTTGTTGTGACCTAAGTGCCAAGTCCTGGCATTAAGGAAAAAAAATACTCTGTAGCTGGACACTTCAGAAGTGAAATCCATGCAATGTACATCATGCTGATTCACCTACTTCATATACCTCTGCACCAATACATGTTTCTGAATTGCTATTAGGCACTCACAATCTTAGTGTTAGGGGACAGAAAAATGTGTGTAAAGAGCTTCTGGGTACTCTTGAAGCCATTATAAAACCCACTGAAGGAGAAGGGAATCTGTTCACTGACTTGAATGGACTTTGTCTCTCTTAATGCTCAACAGCTGTAACAAGGAAATTAATTTGTTTAACCTTTTGATTTAAACCGTTTCTAATATTATGTTTCTAGGAATTAATTTGTTCATATAAATCCTGACCTTTCTTGAACAGATGGTGATAGTGATGACAATGAGATTGCTATTGGATGGCATATGGGAAATGTGAGGCCCAAATAATGTATTTAATTACTGGTGATCAAGCAAAAACCTAATTTGATCTCAAGGATGTTTTATTTGAATAAATCTGTTGCAAACTGAAGTTTTCTGTAAAAGTTTCAGTGATCTTGACCCTGACCAGGCTCTTAGATATGTAGTTGCTTGGTGCACACTCTTTTGATATTTTTCTGAATGTATGTTTTTAGTGCTGTATTAAAGGCTAAACTCCAGTTGTACAGAGTCTAAACTGATTAGTAATGCTAGGTGACAGAAAATCACAGAGGGCCACTAAATGAGTTTAAATGTCTTACATGAGGATGGTGTTTTCCAGGAAAACAGTTTGTGAGTAACATATGCATGGTAGTGTTTAGATCAGATGTATCACCAGATACTAGTAAATTTGCAGAATTGTGGAAGGATGAATTTAAATAAACTAGGGAGGCCATCTGTTACAGAGGGTTATTTTCAGGCCCTTAAAGGCCAATTTTAGCACCAAGATCACTACAATTCGTTCAAATGGCTATGGATTACAGTTATACACAGGAGAGATTAAAAAAGAGTAATACGATTTACTCCTGTTTGTATGTTAGGCTTTGCTTTTTTTCTTTTTTTTTTTTTTTTCCCGAATATCCAGCTCTAAGTGTGTAAGGAGGGATGAGCATGCTGTTAACCTAATTCTGAATATATGTGCTGAAATTTCCCACCAATGTTATGGAAAGTTTTCTCTTTAGAACATATGGGAACTTGGTGATAGTAGTAAGATTTAAGCTCTTTGAGGGTGGTGAAGAAAACTTGTTTGAGGATGTATCAGCATTGTGAATAGAAAGGTGTTCAAATACTGTGTTTAAAATCATATGTGGAATAGCCTGCTGGTACTGCTATTTTGTTTGTTAAGTATTCTATTAATTTATAAAGAGACTCATTCAGAAAATTGGTTCAATCTAGTCATAACTCTGGGAAATAAGTGAGCCCACAGCTTGAAAAAAATGAATTGGTTTCTTCTGGCTCAAGAATTAAGCTACCTAACAAGAAGGCAAAATAGGGATATATGTTTCTAGGGATTGAAACTAGCAAAACTGTTCTGCACACTACTTTTAACAGTACTCTTTAACTACCTGTACATTGTGATTTTTTTTAAAAAAAAACCAAAACATAAAAATAAAATCAATGTGCGATCAGGGCAGGTCAACATATTCATGTTTATTACTATTTTCAGTGGAAATTTTATAAATAATAGATGTATATTGACAAGTATTTGAGTAAATAAGTTGAGTATTGAAATGCAAATTGTTCATTTGATGAATACCTATTTAAGCAACACACTACTGTGTATATACATCAGTGTTAAGAAAAATGGTGGAAGCAGGCATGAAGAATAATACAGACCTGATGCCCTGGTTCCAGCTGTGTAAATAGATGTTCTACTCTGTTCCAAGTATTGCTCACTCTGTATTAAGCTCCAGGATTTATTGACACTCTTTCTGTTTTTACCTAAGGCTCTTACTCTGTCTGGTAGATGGCATACTTCCTTGTTGCTGTGTTTTTACTATGCAACAGTGTATTTCTTTCCCTACTTTGCCATTCCTCTAGCCATTTGATTCACTGTCTGCCTGTAGATTTGTTTTCCATATGATTACATTTCCATCCCATTGAGCTATCTATGGTGGAATATTGTAGCATTTCCCCCATCCCATGTGTTTTGCTACCTTCATAATTTCAAACTGAAAAATTAAATGTGGGAAAATATGACAAAAAATACATAAAATAAGCTATGTGTTCAGCCAGAGATGGGATTTGCAGTATGTTTGATCTGCACAGTGTGAATACTCCGAGAAAGGTATTAGCACCTATCTAGGCTTTCTCTGAAATGTGGTAAAGCATGACATTGTTACATTGAGAATTGATCCAAGAGATAATTTTTCATCCAAGCCTCTTGAATCAATGAACAGTATGCAGCTGAAGCTAATTTTCTTTAGTCACATTTTTAAGAGCTATGATAGAATCCACTGTTTTGTGTACTTGCTTCCGTGCCCCAATACATTTCTTACTGTGATGAATAGGAAGCTTCCATTGGTTTCTATTTTGCCACAGTATTTGTGAAATTGCACAACTTAAGTGATGTAAAGCTTTTCCTAAGAGCACAGTGTTAAGAATCATGTACCTGGTAGACTACTTGAAAGTATGTACACAGTAATATGCACTATGGGTCTCAAAATGTGTTTTTTTTCCAGAGAAAAATAAGCTCAGAACATTTCAGATTTAGTAGTTTTGGAAAAATTTCCTTTATATTAAGATAAACAAAGGCAACAGCTCTGGTATCATCTTCTATTCCACTACTTCGAGTTAGTGTTTATGTTTCCTTTCACAACTGTTAATAAAAACGCGAAAGATATGAAAAGCCTTTTAATGCTACCGTGTTTACAAGGACTAGTACGTCACTTTGTGGAAAATTCTGTATAAGTACTGGGTTATGCTGTAGAATAAAATAGATCTTTGTTTTGTAATATCAAATCTCTGTCTTGACTGAAGATATTCTTTAATTATGTATATTTTTTGATACATATGTACAATTATTTGGGGGAAATTTAATGTGAAATTATTCTATTAAAAAAATTACCTTTGTGTTTTTCTAATGAAAGAAGAATAATTTGGTTTCTTGATTCCCCTTCATATTATTTCCATTTTTTTGCACAATGGGAGTCTGCTATGCAGGATTTTTCATTGCATTCCCTACTCCTGTGTTTTTTCATAAGCCCTTGTGAGCCATTTTCATTGAAAATGTGGGCATTTCAATATTTTGCTGTATAACTGCAAGGTGAGGGTGATTGCATGTAAGGATTAGAACAAGAAGCTATTTCCTGCTCTTGTCCTATTAACATATGCAGCATAAATCTTTTTTCCATGGACAATGCCTCCTTCATACTGCTGTTTGCATCTTGCAGTAAAGCTGTCTTTTACAGTAACTGTCCTGACAAACACTAGAAACAAGGAAATGGTTGACATTTTATCGAACATAAAATTGTAATAATCTAATGTCAAATAAACTAGTAAGTGGTGAAAAAGTTAACTGTTACAAAAGGCAATGTGTATTTCCTGTAATCCAAACAATGATATTTTGCTGGAACTTGTTTTCTACGAGCTTCACAAAACTGCAAGAGCCACTTTTCTGACTGCTATAATTAAACAGCAACCTTGATATCAGACTATATTTCATCATTGTATAGAACTTTCATTTCGTCACCAATTCATCTGTTCAGCCTTTGCCTTGGATTCTTTGAACCTTCTCTTACTTTGTAATCGCAGATTTATGGTACATGTTTAGTGTGTATAGGTCTGCAGCTGTATTTTTTCCTTGTAAAAGACTTGAAAGCAATCTTCCAAATGTGTTTACAGCTCTCCCAGTTATCTTAAAAGCATATGCTTTTAAACAATTTACTTCCTCTCTAGACACAAACAACTAAAAACATTAGTCTGAAGATTAAAATGCTTTAAGTTGTAGAAGCTTATTTTTAAACTGTAGTAGATTTGCTTTTATGTTCAATAGATCTTATTTTCTTTTGAGATCTGGTAATTTGTTGAGATTTATTAGAGCAGCTACCAGGTTTAGTTACATATAGATGTGGACTGAGATTTATAGCAGACAACGTTTCCCGTGTGTTGAAAAGGTGGCCGATGTTGTGCTACAAGGTTCAAGGCATTGCCCATTTCTCAGTGCAGCCTAGGTTCCCATCTAAATTTACCACCTTTTGCTGCTAAGGGCATGTTATTGTGCCTGCGATAGGTCTTTTCTTGCAAACGTGCTTCTGGTTCAGCTTCCTTGCTTCCGAGACTTTTCTATTTTGGTTCTCTGCATCACGTGACCCCCCTGGCCAGTGAGAGCCCCGCAGAGGGAATGGCAACAGCCTGCTGGGATCGGTGTAAGTCAGACAAAATTCTTGGTTTTTCGCAGTTTCTGACTCTCACGCTCAATTTTAAGTGGTGCTTTTATCCCCAACCTTTGCTGGGCACACCTAGTGGTATCTATGGAAATGCTTAGAAGTGTGATATTTTTTTTTGTTTTGATTTACTTTGAACTCTTTTTAACGCTACTTTTTCTGACTCTGTTCCTTTTTTCCTGTGTCCTGCAGTGTACTAGAGAAGCTTAAAAAAGCAACAGAAAACAAATCAAATGCATTCCAGGTTTTGCCAAAAGTATGCTTTAAGTTTAATAAGCAATATTTCAGGTGTAGTAGTAATTTGCTTAATGTGTGCTATAGATGGTGTCAAAAAACCTGCACTGCAGTAGTGAAAGAATGATGTAACCCCTTCCTTGGTCAAAATTGATTATTTAGGTAGGAAAATAGTAAACAAAATGATCTGAAATTCCATACTGGTGCCTTGGCCAATTGGCTGAAACATAATGGTGGAAGGACTTAATTCAGTTAAAGGGCGTTCATGAGACTGTGTATCATTTGTCTGGTATGAATGAAGAGAAATACTGCATTTTGATCTCAGCCGATGTGGAGCCATACTTATACTATATGATGTTAAGATCATGCATTTGGTGATATTTATCCTTTTATTATAGAGGCTATTCCTGGTACAAGGTGAGAGTCTTGTCTTCCTATTTTTTAAGACAGTCTCAAAACTAGTAGGCAAAATTTACCTGGTAATTGATACTGAGTAGTTTTTTGTCTAATTTAACTATATATATTTTTCTTAGTAATTTCTTAATAATTTTCAAAAATCCTCCTTCTCCGTATTAGGATATAGGTATACTTGAGTCTTTTATATTTAATTGTTTTTATTATTATTATTTTTGTTCTGATTTGGTTTGGTTTTCTTTTATTTTTCTTTCTTCCAAATCGCATGTGATTTCTTTGGAGTTTACTTTCAAGTTTAAAAGTCATATTTTAAATTTGGATTCCTAAGCAGTATGCCTTGATATCATATAAAAGTTTGAGAACAAGTGTTTGTGAAAAAGATGTAATGAAATACACTGGAATCTCCTGATTTTCCTTCATGGCCTGCAGTCTGGACCCTGTATTGCATCACTTGGAGATGCAGAGGCCGTTACCACACATTTCTTTTTTACCCCTGTGTTGCTGATCTACACCCTAATGACCAGGCACTAGATGAAAGAACTGCTTGAAACCTTTCACAGTTTTTTGTTTGTTTTTTTTCCCTAAAAATCCATTGTGAACAGAGAAATTTCACTTACTGATTACACCAAAGTCCAAAGAGCAGTGGTGAGGTGTGTAAATTTTTCAATGTAGTTCCTCTCCTCCTCATAGGTGCCAAAAAAAATTATGTCCCAAATTCTGTGCTGATTGAATTGCTGCAGTGTCAGAAGCGCAACAGCATCGATTCATAAATACCTGACTCAGAAACTGAAAACAATTAGAAAAAGCCATCCTTATCATGCAAACTTGATAAAACTTGGGAGTTGATTTTACGGACATTTTTGTTTAAAAGTTTACATTGTTGGGTGTGTTGATAAAACATTGCATGGGCAAGAAATGAGAGTGTTTCTATTGATTTAAAAGAATATATGTATGCTCATTAGATGATAAAGCAAGTTCTAATCAATTGTTGCCTATTTGCCTTTGCTTCATGAGTTTGCACTGTATCAACATGCACATAACGGAAATTTTGAGACCTTGCCTCTGAGCTGGATTCCCTGATGCTTCCCACAACTTAACACTAAAGCTTGCGAACGTGAGTCCCCAGCTTAAGAAATGTGTCAATCTCTGTGGTAACCAGAGAAATTGCAATTGGTAAAACACAATGAGTTGAATTAGAAGATCTATGTTACCGCTTTTATTTTTTTTTTTACCTACTGGTTTATTTACTTAACTTTATTTGTACTCGTCTGTTGTCTTTGTTTCTGAAAAGGAACATAAGAAAAAAACAAAATAAAAAGAGGGGAAAAAAATTTTAAAAAGCATTTTATACTGTGAATACAGTCAAAAAAATGGCACAGGTTTCCAGAGAGGTTGTGAAGTCTCTGTCCTTGGAGATACTCAGAACACAACTGGACACAGCCCATAGCGAGCTGCAGTGGGTCACCCTGCTTGAGCAGGTAGATTGTGCTAAGCGAGGGGGACCCTGAGGTCCTTCCCCGCCTCAGTGATCTGGTGAGGCTCTGCGAGTTTTCCCCCCCCCTCCCAGTCTGGAGAGGAAGACAGCATTGCTACTTCACGGGGAAATCAGAAGTCATGTGTGGATTTTAATCTTAGACTCTCACTCTTGTATTTCAGACCTTGTCATTTCGCTGCCCCAGTTCAGTCATTAATCATTCATTTGGAGTGATGGCTGTGCATGTCCTGCTGGCACCGCCTAGCACACACCACCTAAAATGTCACTGACAGGCTAGCGGCTGCCGACAGCGAGCAGAGTTTCTTTTTCACCTCTCCCTTGCAGCTATCCAAAGTTACTTCTGACAGTAGTTTCTTATCCCATGTCTTTTATGCACTGCTCCCTCAGTCACCCCGTTGTAGCACAGCAGTACGGGGAGACACCGGAGGAAACGGAATGAGAAAGCTAAGAGTAAAATTAATGAGACTGGGAAAAATGTACTGTGGGAAAAGCTTAAGTAGAAAGTGAAGGGATGGAGCCAACATGGACTGGGTTCCTACATGTGTCTTGCTACTCTACTCGAATCTCACTATGGAATCTCCAGAAGCTGAGAAGGAGTGCAGGAGCTTGAAAAGGCTACACCAAAGTGCGTGGAAGGAAGGGAGGAAGACTCAAGCCTCATGGGAGCCCTTGGAGGATACAGAAAAATAGTAAGCCCCAGTCCCATGTACAGCACATGGAGTTGTACCCTAGAGGCCTGATGAATGGTGCAGGGAAATGTGAGTTCATTTGGTAGTAAGTACAAAAATAAATAGTGAAAAGTGAAAAAGAAATATATTTTTTATATATGTAAACATATAACGCACTTGCCAAACATCAGAGTGTAGAGAGCTAGTTTAATACCTTTCACACTAACCTATGAATATAAATTCTAAGTAAAAGGTAATAACTTGACTTGTGTTTGGGAGAGATGATTTTATATCTTTCTGCTGTAATGCTTTGGGTGATGATTTTGCTTAAATATTGTGTATCTTGATGAGACATGATTGCTTGTTCTGAAAAAAAGAAAACCCAAATCAAACAGGTCTGACTGAATAAACTCAGACTGGAGCTGAAAATGTAGGCAGGTGGCAGGTTCAGCCTTCCAGGGGAGGGGTAGGCTGGGACATGTCTCTGTTTATAAGAGGCACAGTGAGTTGGCTGCAGGAGGTGAAGTCTTGGTAGGAAGGATTACACTCAGTGACTCAGGCCATTTCCATTTCTGGCTAAACAGTGTAATTGGAATTTAAACACAGTATTTTTTTCCTGAAGAAGACACAGTTTAAAAATATGACCATATATTTTCTCGCCAAATTAATCTTTTTCTTTCTTTTTTTCTTTTCGGAAGGCAATATAGCAGATGAATGTGGAAGAAATCTGTGAAATGCTTTCTTGTAGATGGATATGATCATTTGACCTTGCAAGAGTAAAATAATTTTCTCTATTAATTTAAGGAAGAAAACTCCCACATGCCAAGGAGCCAGTAGTTGTAGCAGTACAGTATGGCAGCACTCAGCTGGTGCTTGGTAACTAGTCTGAGAATGAAGATAAAACTGGAGGAAGAGATTTTCAAATAATTACCTCATATTAAATGATTTGCTAGCTCTAAAATATATATTTATTTCTTTTGATTTTTGGTGACAAGCATTTATGTATTATGGCTTTTGGAATTTGCAGATCTCTTTGATTTGACAAAAGTCCTTTTTCATATTGGATGCTAAAAGTAATATCTCGTTTATAACTTCCCAGACCTATAATTTGGGTTATTTGTTTTTCTTTTTTAATCGTTTCTGTTGTTACTTTTGCTTATTGTGAAAGGTAGATTAACAGAAAAAAGGACAGAATTTTGTCAGTTCAGCATTTAAGTATGTTCTAGAGTCTAGATGACAAAACTTGGTTAATTTTTTGAAGCAAAAATAATTGGTTTTGAAAAGATTTTTCGTGGAATTTTTCTATATTTTTATTGATATACAAATACAGCTAATTGTTTTAGTGCAAAGTCCTACAGTTAATAAAAATATCATTTATCTTGTGTTTGATTATCTTAAAAAAATGAATAGTTAAAGGAGAATATTCTACAAAGGAATGTCTGGAAATATGCAGATATGTTTCAAATACTTTGTCCAATTACATTTCTGTATAAAGCTACTAGTTTTGTGTCTGTTCAGTTCTAAATAGCTCTCATTCATAATTTTTACTACTTTCAATAACACAGCAGTTACATGTTAGATCTGCAAAGATAGCTTGTGGACTATCATAACTGTCTGTTTACTCAGTCTTTGAATCACCTATGAGAGGTAAACATAAACATCGTGAAGCCAAAATTGGTCAGATTTGAATTTTAGCAATTTTTTTCAAAGCACTTGGTTTGAAATCTAAGCCAACAGAGAACTAAAATCTCACTTTCTCTGAAAGTTTGTAACTTTAGTGCAGCTGTTTATAGTTTTGCCTTGTATGTTCTTGGATTGGACATGAACAGGTTGTGTCTTTACAAATAAGATCATTGAGATTTTGTTTCACAGTGATACAGTGGGAAGCATTTCACAGCCAGGTCTCATTTTATTGGCATCACCAATTTTGAGGTAATGACTTGAATGATATTTGTGGGCTCCTCTTGCTATATTGTTATAAATCAACAACCTGCTTATTCATTGCAAAATACCATTAATCTCAGACTGTCCTGCTGCCCAGTATGCAAATATATCTGCAACTGGTGCCAAACTATGTCCCCACCACCCAAAGAAATAATTCAATTTCTGCTTGTATTGGCTTCTTCTGGCTCTGCCTGAGGAGCACTTTCTGTACAGGCATTGATAGCTTGCCTGGACACTTTTGGATGTGAAAGCAACCCTGAAGTCTTGATTTCATGTGGTCACTGGAGAGCTGATGGCACATTTCACAAGAGTAAGCAGTGATAATATTTCTGTCCCAGCCAATCTGATTGTTCTGTTTTCTCAACCAAAATTTTTCCTGTAGGTTAAACAGGGCAGATTTCTCATGGTTTTGCTTTTTGTCCTAATTTATTATATATCTTGCTATGTCCTGTTGAGCAGCTGCTTTGCACCAAACATAACCGCATTTCAATGGTTTTCCTGTACATGTTGGTGCACTAGACACACAAGAGCTTGCACACGCATGCACATGCACACACTTTAAAACAGGACACCAAAAGCACCTCTTACATGACGTTTTATAATTTTATGATATATGAATCATATGAAATAATAATTATTTCCTTATCACCTTGCTTCTTGCTTAGTCTTCCTCTTAACAAAGCATTTGCTATTACTCACTGGCACAGTTTTGTATGCAAAGTGTCCATTACAAAGAATGAAAAAGTAAATTTAGGAAAAAAGGAAAGTTAGCACATTTGTAACAGAAGATTACTTTCAAGCTTTCTTTTGGACTTCTGACAAAGAGCTGTTTTTTTAAAAAAATATTGATATATTTTCTTCCTTTATTTCTTTTCTCTCAAAACCGAGGAACACGAAGGATGTACTTATAGAAATGTCTTTAAAAATAAAACAGAAAAAGCTAGAGAAAGTTGAGTCAAAAGACACTCAAGAAACTTTATGAATTAGATGGTGAGTCAGTTATGATATTTTAATTGTTCTTTGAAAGGAAGAAAAAGCACAAGCAACTGATCTTTCTTCCCTGAGGGATTAAACTGAGGCAAGTCAGACAAACTATTCAGCAAATCTGATCTTTGATAACATAAATGATTGCAAACTAGACAAAACATTGAACAACTAATCATGTTCAAGGCAAAATTATTGTGCTTGGGAAATGTATGCGTTATGAAGTTAGCCCATACCAGCTGCCTGCTGTTCTACAACCCTTCAGCCCATCCTGTTGTCATTGTAAAACAACCAGAGCCTTCTAGTTTAGTAAATGCCATATTGGTTTAGATCCTCCCAGCTGGGGGTTGGGTTTGGAGTGGAACCATGCCTGTTGTGCCCTGCTCTCCTGGCACCGCCTTCCCAGCAGGTATCCAGCCATCCATGTCCACCCTTCTGAATGTCTGACAGTGCTGTGGTGGGACAGTGAGGGTCTGATGTCCTGGGTGGCATATAATGCTAAACGCATGGCTTGTGACTGCCTAAAGAACCAGTCTTATGTTCAGACCTGAGTGTTTCCATGAGGGGCCGAGGTGCATTTGTTGCACCTTTCGAGCAGAGATTTCAGTTTAGTTTATCCCAAAAGGAATCTGTTTTATGCACACCGCAGCTGCTCTGCAAGCCAAGCCAACACAAGACTGAGGGAAATCACTTCAAAATCCCTCTATATGTTGTGATGAAACCAATAATATAGCTTACTTTTACTGGCCATTTGCCTTTTCTGTGCTAGCTAACTAAGCTATCACTACTTTACCTCAGCACTTGGTCTGCTCTGGCAAGTCAAATAACTGCTTGCAAAAGAGTGGATTTCTACACTTCAAGTCAGCTCTGTGTCACAGAAATATAATTAAAGTATTTTTTATTATGTCTCTAGAGATAGAAGTCTTGTGCACGTGACTGAGTTACTGCTAGTTACCTCCAAGGCTTCTTGAACACAAAGCAGCCTACCTATCTTGAGCTAATGAAAAGCAGAAACATACTATCATACTATGTCATTAAGCAGAAGGTTATTTCTGCAGAGGTAATACACTAGGACTTGCTTCTGCATAGGCACAAGTCGTAGTGGATCTGCTTTGTGCTAGTAAGTTTTTGCTTTGGTTTCATTTATTGAATCCAGCCTAAGGTGGGCAGCTAACCGAGTACTGAGCTGTCATAGCAACCAGATTGTGTAATTTGTTCATGGTGCTTATCCACATTTATCTTAAAGCCCAGTAGGCTGTCTTCCTCTCATGGACAGACTGATGTAAAGCTTCACCCCTCTGACAGCTGAGAAGCTTTAAATTTCCATATTAAATTTGTTTGCAGTACCATCTTTCTTTCTTTGGCTTAAATACCTTTTTAGGTCTTGATGTTTATGCCTACTATAGTATTTATAGAGAGTGGTCTGATTTCCTCTCAACTTTGAGGTTTCTTTTGTAATTTAAATAAGCCAAATTTTTAGCCACCATTTGTTTAATATACTCTTCAACCTTCAGATCTTTATTGAATTCCAGCTGTCATTTCACCACTTACTTTATGTTATAAAATGCTTTTCCAACTTGTTGTGGTTGGCCTTCACCCTTACTACCCTAACATAATATCCTCAGCAAACTTAGTTATATCACTATTCACCCTCTTTTCCAAGTCTCTTATTAAAATATTAAATAACAGAAGCACAAATAGCAAGTCCTTCCTTATGACTTCCCTCGATTGAAAAAAGCCTAACCATTAATACTTGTTTTTGCATCCCATATTAAGCCAATTATTTAGCCCTATGGGGCCTGTCTGTGGCATCTCAGTTTCTCTGATACCTCTTGGATTGTTGAATTACTCATAGATATCCAACTAATATAATTTCTTTTCACATTTGTATTAACTCCAGAATGATGACTACTGTATTTATGGATACTCTAATTGTGTTCCTTGTAGCAGTTTCTGTTAATTTACCCAGTAGAGTTGTCTGGGCACCTGTTCTCCGCTACCTTAGGTTTACATCTCTCTTCCTGCTTTCCCAAATTCTTTTAAGATTTGACATTCTGTTTTACCTTTTCCCTATCCTTTGATATTGAGAATTTCACCCCTGAATTCCTTTAAATTTCACCAGGTAGTCCTGGTGACTACTTACTATTCTCTTTGTGGATTTTTTCTATAGCCTCTTTAGCTTGCAGACAGATCCTTCAATGACCCCCCCCTTAAGTAAAATTCTGGTACTTGAATTTCTCTTAAGGTTTTTGCTATGAGCATGATGCAAAAACTTAATTTAGTTTTTCTGTTATAGCCTTATTGTCTTCCAGTGCTCCTTTTACATCTTTATGTTTCAGACTTCTAGCCAGTCTGGCAAGATTCCTGATCTTGATGTACTTAAAAAAACAACAACCCCCACAAGAAAAAAAACCCTTACAAGTTATTTCTCAAACCTTTTTGGTTTGTCTTACTATATTTTTACATTTAGTCTGCCAGAGTTTCATTTTCTTTTTTATTGCCCTCATTAAGACACCAACTTCAGTTTTTTTTAAGAACTGCTTCAAATAACCTATTACATTGCTAGTTAGATGTGTTGGTTTTCTGTAAGTTTGCTCAATATATTCTGTGTACTATCTACAAACATTTTGATCTTCTATTTGTTCACTTGTTAGTTCCTTTATAGAAACTTCTTTGTTTCTATGCAATTCCTGTTTTTCCAATCAAACAGTATTTTAGAGGGTTTGTTGACTTGCTCATGCACACATGCTTAATTCAAGGTCTTTATGACTGCTGCTAAAAATTAGCTCCTTTGTAGAAAAATTCCTACATATGAGACCCCGTCAAATTAATATTTGCTTATATCTGGGTTATGTGTTTAGCTGCTCCCTGAAGCATTCATTAGTGGTGTCTAGAGGTTTTGGTTTACTGTCACACAGAACCTTGATATTTACTTGATTGTATGGGAGCATATGGGAGGATGTGCAGGGCTCCACAGTACAAGAGAGACACGGAGCTCCTGGAGCAGGTCCAAAGGAGAGCCACTAAGTTGGTCAAGGGTCTGTAGAATCTCTCCTATGAAGAAAGGCTGAGGGAGCTGGGTCTGTTCAACCTCAAGAAGAGGCAACTGAGAGGGGACCTTATCAATGTGTGCAAATACCTAAAGGGTGGGTGTCGGGAGGATGGAGCCAGGCTCTTTTCAGTGGTGTCAACAAATAGAACAAGAGGCAACGGACAGAAACAGATGCACAGGAATTTCCACCTGAACCTGAGGAAGAACTTATTTACTGTGCGAGTTCCCCCACACTGGAACAGGTTGCCCAGAGAGGCTGTGGAGTCTCCCTCTCTAGAGATATTCAGGAACCGTCTGGATGCAATCCTGTGCCATGGTCTCTAGGATGACCCTGCTTGGACAGGGAGGTTGGACCAGATGACCCACTGTGGTCCCTTCCAACCTTACCAATTCTGTGTGTGTTTTCTCCACAAAATAGTGTCATGCAGCTGAGCATCTTTTGCTATTAAGGACATTTCTTGACAGTTACATTCTGTTTCTTGGTATTCATTCTACAGGTGTCTTCATAAGTTCTGCTGTACCATGCATCTCCTGTGCTATCTTTTTAATATGGTATGTTCTAAAATATGCACTTGATATGCACTATTGATTTTATTAATTGCCGATAAGTTATTAGCTCAGATGTGCAGGAGGGTTGAAACTAAATAATCTTTAAGGTCCCTTGCAGCCCAAACCATTCTATGATTCTGTGTTTTAATATACGACAATTGGCTTTGTTTCATACTTCTACCTTAATCAAGTTACCAGACTACTGAATCAAATGTTTATATTTTACAATGCTATCACTTTCATCAGCCCAGTATCTTGAATTAATAGTTGTTCAGTTAGTTTGAAATAGATCACTGTATGCTTCAACAACCTTATTGGTTGATACTATTATATTAGTCTCTAATTCTTAATTAAAACCCTGATTTCTCTTGAGAGTAGAATCAGATATTGTGCTCAGGTTAACTGGGTCATCCTGTTTATTTCTTTAGAATTCTAGTATAATACTAGCTTTTCCCCCCCAAGTCTTACAAATTTCTAGTGTTTCAGGATTTATTGAATATCATAATTCATGTACAGAGAAGTCATTGACCAGCTCTTGTAAATCTAGCAATTTTTTTGGATACACTAGCTAAAAATGTGATGTTAGTAACTGCAGCTTAACATTGTGAATTGTTACAAGAGTGGAAAGTGTTATAGCATCATCTGGCTTCTCGCCCAAAACCAGAACACATCTGCTGAACTATTTTGTGGAATTTTTTTGCGTTACTATTATTGAGAACACCAATGTTTCATTCTAAGAATTGTCTGATGATAATATTGGGATTCTTTTTTTTCTAAATATTTTAGAAAACTGCCTTTCTTGCCTGAACTGCTGCCTTCTTTTATTGTCCCTTTGTTTCAGTTATTAATTTTCTAGAATTCCTGAAATGCTGTCTTATATCTGTCACTGTACTTGGCACTGGTGAGGCTGCACCTCGAGTGCTGTGTTCAGTTTTGGGCCCCTCACTTCAAAAAAGTCATTGAGGTGCTGGAGCGTGTCCAGAGAAGGGCAACAAAGCTGGTGAAGGGACTGGAAAACATGTCTTATGGGGAACAAGTGAGGGAGCTGGGGTTGTTCAGTCTGGAGAAGAGGAGGCTCAGGGGGGACCTTATTGCACTCTACAACTGCCTGAAAGGAGGTTGTAGTGAGGTGGGTGTTGGTCTCTTCAGCTGTGCCCATAGTGAAAGGACAAGAGGAAATGGCTTTAAATTGCAGTGGAGAGATTCAGATTGGACATTAGGAAAAATTTCTTCACTGTAAGGGTGATTAAGTATTGGAATAGGTTGCCCAGGGAGGTGGTGGAGTCACCATCCCCAGAGGAGTTCAAGAGGTGTCTGGATGTGGCACTGGGCAATGTGGTTTAGTGGTGATGTAGGTAGGTGGTTGGACTGGATGATCTTGAAGGTCTCTTCCAACCTTGATGATTCTATGATTCTATTTTTACTTTATGAATACATTCTCTGCACATATTTAAACTTGTGGTTATAGTTTGAGAATCTGAAGTTTTATTACCCCAGAGTATTATTAAATTTATAATTTTTTACTTGTTCACCTGCTAAACCAAATTTGATTTTCCTTTTCATTTTTTGAACCATGGTATTTTGTTGAATTGCAGCTTTTCCCAACAGCTAGTAAAGTGTGCTTAAAGAGTTTTCAAATGCTATGAATTTATTGCAGGTGAATGTTTACTCTCAACTGATTTTAATCCTTGTTGCTCTTGTATCTATAAACTGGCCCTTTAAAATTAGAAAGAGTGTGTGTATATGTGTATAACTGATTTGGACTTGATACTATTTACATATTATTGCAGTCAAATTGTTAGCAGTTACATCTATGTGATTGCAAAATTTTTTGTTAAATTATTATCTCTTCTTCCTTTGTCAAATGATATATAATTTTCCTGTGTTGGATCCAGCAATTTCTATTTGAAAAAACACTGTGTATGATTTTTAGCCTATTCAGAGATGCTTCAATATTGAAAACTCTTAAGAAAGCCCTCTATGAAAAGGATGGCTCACACTGTATGTTCAGTTTCATGCCAGTCTTCTGTTGAGCCTTTTTCTCCTTTCTTTAGATATTATTGCTCTTTGATCTGTTACTTTTCTTTCTTTGACTCTTAATGATACACTTTGCAAGACAGAGGAATTAACTTTGTAGCATGCTTCATATGTTTAATAACATACTTGAAGTTAAGAACATAAGAGCTTTTCTGGATCTAGGCCCTAGTTTCTGTTGCTTTCTTTTTATGACCACTTTTATCTTGCTTTTTGCTTTCTTATCACACATTCTTCTTTTTATATTATTTCCTTACCTTGTCTACACATCCCACATCTCTCAAGCAATTTCCTTTCTTGGCTTCTCTGCTCCCCAGGCCTCCTTTGCAGTCTTTTAATTTCTCCCCATAGTTTATGGCTCTGAAGAATGACTTACATTATCAAAGTTTTTACTCTTGGTACTCTATTTGTTTACAGTATCTTAATATTAATACAACAGCCTGCCTTGAGAAAATAGCTGTACTTTTGAAGTGATATGGACATCTAGAAATATTAGGAATCCAGTCATTAATACCCCATTTTTTTCTTTCTTTTTCTTATTTCTAGTATAACTTCTGGGTTATAATGTTGGAATTTAAAATTCTGTGGATATAGTGATTGATAAAGTTTTTGTGACCTGTTCCCTTTCCCTTCATGAAGCTGTTGATGCTGCTATCCTAAAAGAGCAGTCAGTGGGGAGATGAAGAAATACTAGGGGTGAAAAGAAGAGCTAATACAAAATGCATTCAATGTTTTGCATTGTCTGAGTTCATAGATGCTTGCAAAATCACTGAGAGCCATGAACTTTAAGTCATGAACCTTACCCCTGTTTAGTAAATGAGAACATTGACATTGTCTCCTGCTTGATGACAGCTTCTTTTCCTTCTATTTCTCCTTCTCCCTCCCTTCCTTCTTACTCTGCCATCCCTTCTTCTTCCCTCCTTTCCTTGTAACAGAGTTGCTCTGTTTGTACTAGAATGGTGTTAAATTGAAGTAGCAAAACAAGCCACCTCTCTAAGTTGCCTGCTAGCTTCACAGGATGTTAGCCTGTTTTGAGAATCATTAATTAAAATAAAATAGTTTCAAAAGAACATGGTTGGTTGGTTTCAGCAATTTTCTTCACTTTTTCTTGGCAACCAGACCAGGAAAGTGGATTTTCTGTTCTGTTGATGGTATATATTTGAACCAACAACTTGGTTGTCTTAGTTGATCCAGATGTTTCAGCCTGTGACATAAAGAAACCTCCCCTATGTTATGTTTTGTTTTGGTTTCGACCTGTAGGTCATTTTATAAGGTAATGTGGTACACAGCCTAAAGAAGACACACGGGCCTCCTCCATCCTGGTGAAGGATTTCTTGTGGTCTGCTGACAAGCCCACCCTTTCTGCAGAATGTAGCATAGCAAATGCTTTTAAAGAAAACTTGAAGTAATGTTGCCTTTGTAGCTGCCTTTGTCCCGGAAGCAGGGGGCAGTGAAGGAAGAATTCACCACAATCTCAGCTGAGCTGCTTAAAATGCTGGTGTAAAGATTCCCTGGTGGTATGCACTCTAGCTCAGTTTAGGCTGGAAGGACTTTCAGCTTTGCTGTTGCAAGTTGTAATGCATAGGCTGAAGCATAGTTAGTTGTGTGTTTCCACACTATTTCTCTTCAACATAAGGTTTCAATTCGCACTTGATGCCTGGCTCAGGAGGACATTCTTAAATTTTAGTCCATTGACTGATGAACTTTCTACTGGCTGACAGTCGCCAACTTTTTTCTTCTTGCTCATTTCCTTTTCATTGTCATTAGCTGTTTTAATTTTTTTCTCTTCTTTCCTCCAGGCTTTAGTCTTTGCATTGTCCCTCCATTCTCCCTGCACCTTCTCAGCTGTTGACACTGATGACCAAGATTTTGCCATCTTCCCTGTGTGGTAGCTTCCTGCATGCCTCCTGCTCCCTGATTCCTTCATGGAATTCCTTCCTCACTCCTCTTGGTGACAGAGTCCACTGAAGGCAGAGACTGTTTGAAAGTTTCCTCTGCAACTGATGTGAGTGGTAGGAAAGCTCACACATTTTGTTTTGTGCAGGGAGGAGAATCATAGCCAGAACAGTAAAATGTTCAGGCAGCTCAGATCTTGAGTAAGTGTCTGACTTTTTTCTCAGTCTTGAATGGATTAGGAAACTTTGATTAATTTCATGGTTCAAAGATGGTTTTGGTTACAAAAGTGTCTTTAGATAGTACAAAGAAGTCAAAAGGAAAATTCAGCTAAATCTAATAGCCTTCAATTTCTGCAGCTCACTTCAAAGTAAGTCAAACTGCCAGAAAATCTGTGTGAAAGAGGTGCAATTTTTGTAATTACCCTTGAAGCAAATTTTTTTTTCTTTGGAGAACAGCTGCCTCCTCCTCTGAGTCTGAACAAGTATTGTGAAAGACTTGGGTTTCATTTTATAATTACTATATTCATACATATGTGCACATGTATATATATGTGTGTGCATATATACATATATATGCATATACACATATTTAATATTGCTTTCTATAATGAATATACCATTAGCACAGAGTTAATGACATGCATCAAGAAGTTCATTTTGGAGAGAAGCTGCTTGGCTCTTCCTCCCTTCCTGTCCCCCCCAAAACACCTGATTTTGTTTTTACTCTGAAAAGTATTGCTATACTCAAATTATCATGCTTCTCAAATATAGTGTAGATTTCTGTGTGCCCTGGCACCTTTCAATCCAGCTTGTCCTGCAAAGGGATATAAGTTAGTCAAGTTGGATTCATGCACAAAGACAGTTGGATTCATGCACATGTGAACTTTTTCAGACTATTCTTTTGTATGGGCAGATAAGAGGGTTTCATATTTTACCTTAATTAATTTTTTAATTAAATTTTTAAATTCCCTTATATTTTGTTTCTTGTAAAGGAGATTGGAGGCTGAATGTTTTTGGGTATAAAGACCTGAAGTTTTTATAAAATCCGGCAAAAGAGACACATGCTGTCTTTATGTATTTCTTACTTCTAAGTGAGCCTGCCACAGCTGAAAAATTGGAAATAATGAGTATATCAAAGCAGAGAGATGGGAGAAACACCTTTTCACTATGGAGAGTAGAAAGAGTATTTCAAGGGAACAAAATCAATATTGTATTTGGGAAGAAATACCAAAGCAACACTCAAAGTTTACAGAGGACAAATACTGGTAAAAAGGAGGACCTAGTTCTATGGTGATCTGGGCAATTTGGTTAGTTTAGTTCAAACAAACAACTCCTGGTTTATTTTGGCCCCATATAAAGTGGTTGGTCTGGAAACAGACTGCATACATGGTTGTCCTGACATATTGTGGATGTGCGCATATTAGCAAGGATTGAAGCAAGATAACAGCAGGCCCAGAAGACAAGAAAGCTGGTGCTGAGGAACCTCACCTCCTCACTATCTGTGCTTCAGGGGATTTTGTTTTGGAAAAGCTGTAGTCTGGTGCTGTGAACTAAACCAACCCTTAAGCTGTAGGATAGCTCCAGGAGAACATCTGGCTTAATTTCAACCAAAGGCAATCAGCCTTATAAATGGTGGTGGTTTACTAATTTCTGTATATGCATAATAGTTTTGTAATAGAAATCTTGAGATAGCAGGTGAAAATATATTAAAGTCAAAAGCTTGGAAAAAAGGTGCAAATATATTAAGAAGGTGATAATTCATCATTGGAAAAGATGTGATTCCCTAAGTAATTGTCAAGGAAGAGATTACCTTCTAGAAAATCCATTCAGTTACACAAGTCATTGTACTAGATTATAATTTATGAAAGTGAGCAGGGTATGGGAAGATTGTCTGATGGTAGTACAGGATTTGAAAGTGATTTTTCCTGGGTCTGTTTCACATGCACAGGTTGTTCTTTACTGGTCCTCACCTCCTTGCCTCCTCATCTAATTCTGGCTCTGCTGATAATCTTGTGTGACTCCTAGGAGCCTTCCCCATTGCCATTTCTTACTTAGGCAGGGGTAAGGTAGATGGCTGTGATATGTCTTTAATTAATGAATATTGCCAAATTTCTTGAAATCTTCATGCTGGTACTGCTATAGTAATGCAAAATCTTAGAATCATAGAACAGTTCAGGTTGGAAAAGGTGTTTAAAGGTCATCTAGTCCACCACCCTGCAATGAGCAGGGACATCTTCAACTAGATCAGGTTGCTCAGAGCCCCATCCAACCTGACCTTCAATGCTTCCAGGGATGAGGCTACTACCACCTCTCTCGGCAACCTGTTCCAGTGTTCCACCACAGTTATTGTAAAAAATTTCTTCCTAATATCTAGTCAAAATCTACTCTCTTTCAGTTTAAAACCACTACACCTTGTCCTATCACTACATGCCCTGCTAAAAAGTTTGTCTGCATCTTTCTATAGGCCCCTTTTAAGTATTAAAAGGCTGCAATGAGGTCTCCCTGGAACAGTCTTCCCCAGGCTGAACAACCCCAACTCTCTCAGCCTGTCTTCATAGGAGAGGTACTCCAGCTCCCAGATCATCTTCATGCCCCTCCTCTGAACTTGCTCCAACAGCTCCATGTCCTTCTTACTTTGGCGACTCCAGAACTGGACACAGTACTCCAGGTGGGGTCTCACAAGAACAGAGTAGAGAGGCAGATTCTTTTCCCTCAACCTGCTGCCCATGCTTCTTTTGATGCAGCTCAGGATATGGTTGGCCTTCTGATCTGTGAGTGCCCATTGCCAGCTCATATCCAGCTTTTCATCCACCAGTATCCTCAAGTCATTTTTGGTGAGGCTGCTCTCAATCGCTTAATCTCCCAGCCTGCATTGATACTAGGAATGGCCCTGACACAGGTGAAGGACCTTGCACTTAGCCTTGTTGGACTTCATGAGGTTAACATGTGCCCACTTCTTGAGATTATCCAGGTCCCTCTGGATGGTTTCTCATCCATCAGGCATGTCAACTGCACCACTCACCTTAGTATCATCTGCAACTTGCTGGTGAGTCACTCAATCCCACTGTCTATGTCACCAATGAAGATATTAAACAGAACTGATCACAATAAAGACCCCCGTGGGACACCAATTGTCACCAATCTCCATCTGGACATCCAGGTGTTGACCACTACTCTTTGGATGTGACCATCCAACCAATTGCTTATCCACTGAACAGTCTACCCATCAAATCCATATCTTTTCAATTTAGAGAGAAGGATGTTGTGGGGAACAGGTCCAAGGACTTACAGAAGTCCAGATGGATGACATTGTAGCTCTTCCCTTGTCCACAGATGTAATCACTCCATCACAAAAGGCCACTGGGTTGGTCAGACAGGACTTGTGCTTGGTGAAGCCATGCTGGCTGTCTCAAATAACCTCCCTGTCTTCCACATGCCTTAGTATAGCTTCTAGGAGGATCTGTTCCATGATCTTCCTGGGACCAGAAGTGAGGCTGGCAAGTCAGTTGTTGACAGGGTCCTCCTTTTTACACTTTCTAAAAATGGGTGCAATATTTCCCTTTTTCCAGTCACCTGAGTTCTTTACCTGACTGCTATGACTTTTCAAATATCATGGACAATGGCTTGGCAACTACATCAGCCCGTTCCCTCAGGACTCTGTGATACATCTCATCAGGCCCCATAGACTTAGATATAGTTGGGTTCTTGAAGTGATCATGAATCTGTTCTCTTACAGTGGGAGAAACTCCCTCAGTCCCTGCCTTGTGGTTCATCCACTCCAGCAGTGAGGGAATAGAGGTTGCCAGTGAAGACTGAGGCAGAAAAGTTGTTGAGTACCTCAGCCTTCTCCTCATCTGTTGCTACCAGTTTGCCAGTCTCATTCATCAGGGTGAGAACACTTTCTTCGATCTTCATTTTCTGGTTGACATACCTCTTCTTATTACTCTTTGAATTCTTTGCCAGGTTCAATTCCATCTGTGCCTTGGTCTTCCTAAACTCATTCCTTACAAAAAAGGGCAGTGTCCCTGTACTCTTCCCAAGGTACCTGTCCCTACTTCCACTGCCTGCACATTTCCTTCTTTCCCTTTAGTTTGTCCAGCAGGTCTTGGCTCAGCCATGCCGGTCTCTTGCCCTTGCCTGATTTCTTACACATGGGGATTGGGAGCTCTTGTGCTCTACGGAAAATGACCTTATAGATCTGCCAGCTCTTTTCTGCTCAAATCTTATTGTCTGAGTTCTACTGGGCACAGCTGTTGTATTCACAGACACATCCTTGAATGTTTTAACACTATGTCTTCAGTTTATTTTTATCTTTAAAAAGCTGCCTACTTTTTAAAAGATTTCTAGTTTGGAAAACAGCTTCTTCATAAAATTCCTCCCCGGATGAAAGCACTCTCTATACATGTTGTGATTTTTTTTTTTTTCTTTTCAGCCATCCTTGCTTGGTGTTTTTTTTTTTCTTCTTCCTCTCTTCCTTTGCCCGTTTGTTTGTCTGGGTACCCTTAGCAACATCTTTTACTAATGGGAAACTAGCAATGTTTTCTGTAGTCTCACTGTGACTGAATCAGAAACAGAATTTACTTGACAAAGCACTTGGGTTTTCAGTCCCACTGTTCCTTCTATTATCCTGAAATTTAATATTGTGTATCGGGAAGATCTACAGATTCATAATTTGTTTTTTTCATAGTTGTTACTGCAACCTTATGTGGAATTAAGAAGTGGAAAAATAGTCAGCTCTGCATAGCAGAATTTCTGTCCCTAAATTGGATGAAGAAATTCTTCCCCCTTATATTTTGTATAATTGCATATTATGGATTGTAATCTCCAGAGAAATCACTTTGCAGAGTTCCTCTGCAGAGACAAAAGGGTCACACAGTGAAATTCACTTTACTCTTGCTTTGTTCCTGATGAATTCTCTGTAAGGATTGCAGTCTCAATTCTTGCATCAACTCCCTTAATTCTGGAGGCCAGGGGGTGCTATAGTTATATGCATTATAACCTATGAATGTTTAGTAGTCACTATAGAGGGCTCATGAAACCTGTTGTATTTTTTATTTTCTTGCTGTTCTGAATTCTGAGTGTTTCATTCTTAAAAACATTATTTCAGTGGCAGAAGGGATGTGTATGTGTGCACACCCTGATTTGGCTTTAGGCAAGTGCCTAAAGTGCAATTTGTATGTATATGCATCTCATCTGAGTGAGGGAATGGATAAATGGGATTCAGGCCTGGGAGTTCAGCCCTAGGAAATGATGAACCTTATACTGATAATATGATTTCTTTTGTTAAGGAGAGAGAATTTCCAGCATGAAATCAAATGGGAGAGAAATATTTTATTTCCCAGATAAAACCCATATATATACATATATGTAAATAAAAAAAAATATACTTCAGTGTGTTTTTACATTATTTTCACAATGGGGAGATTTTGAAAAAAATGTCTTTAATCAAATCTTTGCTATTTGTAGAGAAATTTTATTACATTTAAATATTATACAAGACTAAATTATTTGAATTACATATTCTCAAAAGCAGTTTAGTTAATCAAACACTTGTTATTCCTTTTGTCCTGCTGTAACCATTAAGATGTGTGTATGCAGCAAGGAAGTATATGAGTTTAATCAGTTTTTCATAAAGCGAAACAAGACCCACACCATACCCAACACGCCAATCCCCTCAAGCCTCAGGAAATGGGTCTGCTGCTAAAGACACCAAGTATACAAAAACCACCTACATTCCCCCCAAATAAACCATAAACAACACTAATGATACAAAAGAAACCCCCAAACTCAACAATCATTCACACCCCACGACCGATCCCACCACCAAACCGACTACCCCATAATAAGGAGAAGGATTGGATGTAACCGCCAACCCTCCCAAAACAAAACATACCCCAAAAAAGAGCGTGAAGTAAGCCATAATATTCCTGCTTGGCCTCTCTCCAAGACCCATGGTCTGAAAAACCATCATTGTATATCTCAACTACAGGAACAATCAAATATGTATTCCTTACATTGTCTTGTTTCCCCTCATTATACCTACCCCCCCCCCCCCCCCCCCCCGGGACATGCTTACAACTATCTTATTTCCACCTCTGCATTAACTTGTGTTCCTTGCTACATGGGTGTTTGGATAGACTGAGTGTAAACGGGACATAAGTAAAATCACACAGAGCATATCATACCTGATTTTGTTTCTGTGTTAGAGTCTCTGATGAACTAATAATTGATTAGACAGATGGTTTGTGGGTAGTAAGCCCTGTGCCAAGTGTTTTTTCAACACAACAATGTTTTCCTAGAAGTGTTTTTTTTTAAACTGCACACACTAAATTCTGGACCTTCAGATTCTATGTCATAAATTTCTCTATGTCATAATTTCTGATTATCTGTTCTAATATGCTACATTATTTTACTGGCTTGGAAAACAATACATCTGACCTGAAAAGGCGACAATTAAAGTAATATTTTTTTGTTTTCCACTGCCAGCTGTGAAGGTTTAGATGCATACAACATTCCTCTCCAAGTTAGCATCACATCAGCACGTTCTGCAGACAAGTATAATGCCTACTAGCTTTGTGTGTATGCAGTTGTGCGTGCACGTGTGTATTTGAACAGAGGTTTTTGCAATGTTTTGGTATGTTGCCAAGGGATCTTGACACACTTGCATGTCTTTCACATGCATTTGAAAACCATCTCAGGTGTGGAGGGGTTTGGAGTTGACTTTATATTTTAAAAATAAAAAAATAAATTATTTGCTAATAAGAATATCCTTTCACATACTAAAATTAATTTACCTGTTTAAAAATGAATGGACTACAACCAAAAAGGCTATGGGCATGGTACATGAATGCTGACATCGCATGAAAATAAGCAAGGCAGTGGTTTCACATTATGAAGAGTTTGCTAGTATGTTGACTTGAGGCATTCCTGTCCTCCTGATGGTGATTGTCACAAAGTTACTGTGTCACCCCTTCAGCAGAGCAGGCTCTGCTGTCTATTGAACTGTGCTGTAATCCCAATCAGGAAACAGATATAAAAAAAACTGAGTTAAAGTGCGTGAAGTGTGTGTATATATAGTTTTTAATCTTGGATCGGAAAACCATGCAACCCTCCAACTGTTCTAGTCACACTTAAGCAGTGGCTTAGGTTTAGGAAGGAGCTACCAGAAAATGGAAGGTCAAGAACCCTGTAAATCAGAAAATAAGCATTAGAGGGGGAAACACATTGTCAAAATCTCACCCTGTGCTCTATGTCAAATGGGCAACCTAAAGTGCCGTTGAAGACAGTGGGCCTCTCGGTGTGTTGGAAGGCACTGACCATGACATTGCAGGTTTAAAACAGGCACCAGAAGGATATGGTCTGTGTTGCACACTGGATTTCTAAGTCTAACACATATATTTTCTTCACATAAGGGTTTGCTTTTAGTATCCTTGTTTCTTCTCTAACCTTTTCAAAGGAAAAATAAAGGTGCAATACTTCTATGAGTAGAGTCTAAGGCTGATGACTGTAGCAATGACTGGAGAAATGGTTAAAGAAGGGTTTTAACATGAAGCCATTACCTAAGATCAGGGAGATTTTCTCTGTTGATCTCTATAGAAATGATCTGTGTCTGATTTTGCTGGTCATATTGGCATGAGAGGGGGTTCTAATGTGGGAACTCTAACCTGTGATATTCTGTGTGTCCTTTTCCCCTGAAGGCAATCAGTTTGGCTACTTTCAGTGCCATGATTTAACTGTCTTCAGTCTGAATGCAAATTACTTTATAGATCCTCTGTTAGACAAAATATATTAATATTATTATATCCAAAATGATTTTTCTTTGAAGGGTCAACTTTAAGTCACCACCAGAGTAGCTAAACCCTAATGTCTTCTGTTATTGGTTGCTGCATACATCCAAACATAGTATAAATGCAGTACATCCCTGGAGAACTGAACAACATCATCTGGGTATCTTAGTGTTTTGGAGGCATTTTTTTGGGTCTTGATTTGACGCAGGCAGAGAAGAGGGAAACTAGACAGAGTAATTAGAAATCAATTCTTGGTGACTGTAGGTTTAGTGGGTTTTTTGTTTTTTTTTTGTTTTTTTCAACTGCAAGTCAAGAGGAAGTTTTGAAGAAATCTTTAAAAGAAGAGTGTGTTTGTTGTGGTTATTCTATAAAGATTGTTTGCCTTCCTCTTTCCTCTTTCCATTTATTTTTGGAATGCTGTTTTGTGTGAGAATTAGGAAAGATTTCTTTTTTGTCTCTAATTTGATATTTAATGGCAGATACCACAATACTCCTTAGTTTGTCAGAGAGTATCTGCTGGCACATGTTCCAACAGGTTGCTTGGGAAACAATGTGTTTTCTTCACTGACATTGAAGTATTCTCTCAGCTGTGAAACAGTAATTGAAGTAATCAAAGGCAAAGTATGCATAGATGTTTATACTTGATGTCTTACTGTTAATATGAATGATGCTTTTAATTACTTTTTCAGTGATGTGTTCACCAGATAAATACTGAATATCAAAGGAAAAATATGAAGATTGCAAAATTTGTAAGAACTGTTATTTCATTCTTAATTCATCTTTATTGTGTATGTATAGTATATGATAGAATTATAATTACCTGACTGCATGACATTTCTTATAAAATCACTTCAGGCAAAAACACAAGATGTATAACTGATGAACAACAACTATATCATGTTTCACCATCGTTGTGTAGTGTAATAGTAAAGTCATTATTTTAAATGCTGCTATGAAAATATTATGGAGACTTATATTAAATTTATTAATTTCCTTACAAGTCTTTTGGTGGTTTAACATAAGACACCATTTCAAAATCACTGAGGCCAAGAGGGCAGTATTATTTCCATTTTAGAGATCATGCATGGGATAAAAATTAGATTAGTAGAATTTAGAGACTTTAGAGACCTTATTTTTTTCAGGACTTAGCATTATAAAGCAGTTTAAATATTCCCGAGACATAACCTGATAACATAATATAATGTAATAATATAACCTGAGGCGTAAGTGGCAGTTTTAAGTTCTCACTTCCTCTGTAATCAGACATGGTTTCTTAGGTTAAGTTTCTAAAGAAGAAGACGTTGCTGGAAATAGTTTACATATGATTAAAAAAACCTTATTTACCTGTGTTATCAATTCTGAATTATGACACAGGTAGGATAGATGAAAAGAGTAAGTGTATGAACATGGAAATTATCAAACAAAGGTGAAACTAAAACTTACAGTTGAGTGTATTTAAATTAGGATGATGAATTAATTTGAGAGAAATTATTCTTGAGATTTTAAATCTGATTGGTTTATCATTTGTCGAGTTATAAATACTATAATTGTACACTGGCAAAGACAGTTTCTGTTATTTGAAAAGGAAATGGTTAGTTGTTAACTATAGTTTGACTTCAGTTATATACTAAACTTTAGACCATGTTTTGAAGGCAAGAGGGATTAAAAACTAGGTGGTAAAGAGAAAATGAATTAAAACAAAACACTGATCTACCAAAAGTTGATTGTGCCACAGTAATCTGATTATTTCTTTGATAACAGATTTTCCAGAGAAAGAAAACCCAATCAGTTTGATCATTAATTGAAACATTTGGGGAGGAATCACAGGAAAATGTATTAACTAAGTTGGAGAACATTAAAATTCCCAAAGCATAAGGTCTGTAACAACTGAACTGTACAGTTTACTGAACTGTAAAACTGAATTGTAAATGATATAAACTGAAAGATCTTGCACTTAGCAAGAAATATTGTCAATTGTTCCTATAAACAGATCTCCCTGCCTGAAAGCAAGTAAAGTGCATTTCAACTCGGATATACTTAAGTATGTCTAGATGTATGTAGGCATACCTCAATATATTAGTTGTTAATTGGATGGTTATGAACTGCTACTGTTAATGGAGCTGTAATCAAGGCAAGATGCTCAGGTGTTTCAGTGAATATTTCAGAGTACAGAAAAGATATAGACATACTGGAGATGGTCCAGCCAAGGGTCACCAAGATGATTAAGGGACTGGAGCATCTAAGGGGCAGAGAGAGCTAGGACTGTTCAACCTGAAGGAGAGAAGTCTCAGGGGCATCTTATCAGTATGTATAAATACCTGATGGGAGGGAGTAAAGAAGACCGAGACAGGCTCTTCTCAGTGGTGCCCAGTGACAGGACAGGAGGCAATGGGCACAAACTGAAAGCCAGGAGATTCTACATAAACATAGGAAAAAACTTTTTTTACTGTGAGGGTGGTCAAACACTGGACCAGGCTGCCCAGAGGGATGGTAGTTTCCACCTGTTGAGATATTAAAAATCTGGCTGGGCACAGTCCTAGGCAACATGCTCTAGCTGACCCTGCTAGAGCAGGGGGGTTGGACTAAGAAATCTCTAGAAGTCCCTTTCCATCTGAGTGATTCTTATATCCTGAGATGTAGTAAAATATCCATGCAATTGTATAGGGTTCTGTATTATATTTTCTGCAATCCTAATTAACTTTGTTCAGGTCACATGTCCTAGAAAATTGATTTGAACTAGCACATAAGCAAAAAATGTATAAACTGTAATTTGGAAGGAAGTGGTCTGGAAGAGGTATGAGTGATATGACAGAACTCTGTGAGTCAAGGACTGTAATCTTCAGGTAATGGATTGTAGGCAGTGCTAGAATAACTGACCTGAAAGTTGATATGAAGGTAGATGATGTTCTTAAAACATGTGGAATGAGATTCAGAATAGCTTTCCTCTTAGATTGAGAGATTTATCTGATAAGAACTGTCTAATTTGACCAAACCTAAGTAGAATTTCACAGAAAAGCTGAAGACCCTCCTGGTGTACAGGTCAGACTCTGCTATGTTTTTGATCTCTGCTTCAAAATATAGAACATGATTTTGAAGGTCAATAAAGGGACAATGAACCTTCTAATGCAGACAAAATTATGCACTTTCCTTAGCGTTGTCCTTGGGAACATCACAGATTATCCATGGAAAAAATTAGGCTGTGTATAGCACAGCAAATCACTGCAATAAATTTCAGCCCAAACTGTTATAAGAATCTGAAAATACAGAAAGAACTGTTGCACAACTTTAACTACTGACAGTGTCACTAGACTTCCTATAATGCAGTCCTGTAATGTATCTTAAATCAAATAACAATGTTTTGTTAGTTCCAGATGCATAAATGCATAAAGTGGTAAGAATTACAGTATACAATAGGATAGAGCTATCGCTGCTGTTTGGTGTGCTTAAGGAAAATAATCAGGTTGATTAGAAGGGCTTTTGATTATCTAACCACTTGTGCTTGACAGGAATTGCATAAACAGATATGGATTTACAATGATTCTTTGCAGATGATAGTATTTGCATGTTAATGTTCCAAGACAACGCGCTGAATCTAGGGTCCATTCTGGTGTACTTTAATAAAGTGCTGCTGAAAAGAAAAAGGCACTTCTATCCTCCTTCCTTTTCTTGTTTTTTGCTGAGTCTGTGCAACATCTGGACAGACCTTGGCTATTTGCACATTATTAACAGCACAGCCTAATTAAAGTACATAGCAGTAATCAGAGGCCTACGAAATAAGACCTATTGAATAGGTGAAAGAAGTGTTGTGGCACCTTCTTCCTACACATGTGCCAGAACCCCTGCTTCAGGCACTGTGGTTATAATTCTGAAAAAGTTCAAAGACTGGTGATGGGAATGTACTTCCCCTTCCCTTTAGCCCTGTGATGTTACTAGAAGAGAGAAAGGTAAGACTAATGAAAGAGGGAAAAGTCAATGCATATGCTCCCTCTAATACTTTCCCTGCCTTCACTTAGTTTAGGGGTTTCCTGAGCCAGATGGAACTTTTGAGTGTTTAGTGAACTTCAGTGGGTTGGTCTTTTAAGATTACGCTGTGTCCCTTTGAATCCAAATGAATTTACAGTGTCTGGAAAATCCTTTATCAATGAGCTCTCTGTCATACACAGAATTGTCTCTACTTTTTTTGAACCTGGTTACTAGTAGATTCATTTGATGTTCTGTGGTTCTTGTACTGGTAGGGAGTCAAAGCCCACCCATTTTCTCCATGTCATTTCTGGGTGACCTCTATAATACTCTAAATTACCTCTTTTTCAGAGTGCAGTCCCAGCTTACTTTATCTTTCATCCCTCATACAAAGGGAACATTCTGCATATATTCCAGACCTTTGGTCATCCCTGGTTGTCTAGAACCTTAAGGAGTCCTTCCATATCCTGCTTAGGAGGAAGTGATCAAAACTGCAACTGGTATTCCAGGTCTAGACAAACCATAGATTTATATATAAATTTATGGCAGAGTTCTCTGTTCTGTTCTTGTCCCTTCCCTAAGAATTTCCAAAATTTGATTTGCCTTTTTTTAACCTAAATTGAGCACTGGTTTGATGTTTTCATGGAACATCCATCATAACTCATAAAATCATAGAATGTTTTAAGTTGGAAGGGACCTTAAAGGTCATCTAGTTCCAACTCCCCTGCCATGGGCAAAACCACCTCCCACTAGACCAGGTTGCTCCAAGCCTCATTCAACCTGGCCTTGAACACTTCTACGGAGGGTTTATCCACAACCTCCCTGGGCAACCTGTTCCAGTGTCTTACCACCCACACAGTAAAGAACTACTTAATATCCAGTCTAAATCTACCTTCATTGAATTTGAACACATTCCCCCTCGTTCTATCACCACATGCCCCCACAAAAAGTCCCTCTCTAGCTTTCCTGTAGGGCCCCTTCAGGTACTGGAAGGCTGCTATAAGGTCTTCTCATCTCCTCTGCCTGTCCTTCCTAAAGACCCTGTATCCTTTCATTCCAACACTCCAGTCACAGGAGCCATCCCACCAAGTCTCCATGATGCCAATAAGATCATAGCCCTACAGACATGCTGCATGAGTTTGCATAGAGACATTTCAGTTGGGTCCACCATGAAGCTGACTTAGTGGCTGGAATTCCTTTGGTTTGTTTCTGTGGTACTTCTCTGTTGGGTCCTACTACCTTAGGACCCTCTGTCTCATCTCTGTAAGACTTCAGGTGGAAAGACTCATGGTAATGGTCAGCTCAGCTCATATTGTGACATTGTACATATAAATTCAGGGTCATTTTTCCTCGTGTGCCTTCACTTTTACTTAATCTGAACTTCATCTGCTAATTTGTGGCCAGTCATACAGTTTTGTAAAGGTCTTCAGCAGTTCCTTGTAGTTTTGGCTTTTGAAAACTGAAGTATATTGTGTCAGTTGTATCAAAGAATACCAAGAAGGTAATAAGGCAGCTCTTCCTGAGCAAAAGGTACATTGTCTTTTCCTGACTAATTTTTTTGCTAGTACAGCCTGCAGCTTCACAGAGCTGCCCTGCAATGTTTTTTAAAGGTTGACATATGTGCCATGCTCCAATCATTGTATACAAAGGCAGACTTGTGAATGTACTCATTACTATGATTTAGTTATTTCATTCTTGAGTTCCTTTAGATATCTGGGGTCAATACCATCTAGTTCTGGTAATTTGTTTATATTCACTTTGTCAGATCTTCCTGTATCCTATTCTGCACTCACCTGAATTTGAGACATATTTTTCAAAGTCAATCACAAAATGAATTTAGGTTTCCATTAAAAACTCTCCAGCTACTTCTACATACTACTGCAAAGAATCGCCCTTTCTGCTCTGCTTGCCATTTTTGTGCTCTGATCTTCAGTTGGCCCTACCTTGGCAGGCTTCTGTTCCTGATATGTTTCAAGAAAAATGTAGCGTTAGTTTTGCTTCTTTAATCATTCCCCAAATGCTTTTTTGGCCTGCTTTATTGTGTGCTTGTACTTAATTTCCCAGAGATTATATTCCTTTCTGTTTTCTTTCTTCAGACAAAACTTCAGCTTTTGAAGGTTGCCTTCTTGCTTCTAATCTACCTTCCCTTCCCTGCTGACTTCCCATTACCCTTTCTTAAGCCTTTCCTAAGTGGTTCTGTGTTCCTGTGATGGTGTCTTCAAGTAGCCACTTCTAAGGATATAATTCTCTCAGCTTCCTCTGTGGGTTTTTATTATGACTCTATTTTCATGTCCTTTTGAGGCTGATGACAATTGTGGGGGAGTATTTAGAGTTTCATACCTCTGCAAAGCTGTTGAATCTAGTCATGTTATGGTTGCTGTTATAGAAGGGGTCTTGTGTTATGCAAGATTTTTGAGCCATGTCATGCACTATGTCTCTTATCATGGACTATTTTGTGCATGGAACAATAATTAATGGTGTCTTTTATTTGGTCATTGCATTGTATCCTGATACATTTTATTTATTATTGAATCAGTGAGGAACACAGTGATGGCAACAGTAGTTCTGAGGCTCAACAATTGATTAAGGTGGACAGGGGGGCTCCAGGAGCTGGGGAAACCTGTGGAAGTACATGGAGACCTCCCAGGAGCCAACAGTTCTCACGTGCAAGGCTGACATGGTGCTGATGTGACTTGAGCATTGCCAGGAACAATGGTGGAAAATTTAAATGGCCTAGGAAGCACCAGTGAACAAGGTGAGCAACTAAGGCAGGCAAACAGGGCATGGCACAGCAGCCAGGGCATGGCAAAGCAGCAAACTGGGCATGGCACATTAGCCAGGGTGTGGTGTGGCATTTTTGGTGCTGGAGGGTGTGCATGGAGGGCCCTGCATTCTGCTGGTAGGTCCACAGCTCGGGAAGATCTCTCGCTCTCTGGTAATATGGTGGGCACTTTCATCAGAGCCAAAACCAGTGTTTCTACAGAGGAAGCCCCTGAATTGCATCCACCCAGATTAAACCGGTAATGAAGGAGATGTCAGTGCAGGTGATAAGTTGCAGGGGATACCCAGACCCTTCTCCTGGTGGAAAGGCAAGTACCTGCACAAGATGTGCACAAGTTAATCATAGAATCATTATGGTTGGAAGGGACCTCCAGGGTCATCAAGTCCAACCTTTATCCCATCATATTCCTAGCCATTAGACCATTACACCATGGCCTCAAGTGCCTCATCAACCCGTTTTTTGAACAC
>VZRW01000160.1:157157-183040 GCA_013398125.1 Aegotheles bennettii
TGCAGAGCCTCCCTACCCTCAGGCAGATCAACACTCCCACTCAATTTCGTGTCATCTGCAAATTTACTAAGGGTGCATTCGATCCCCTCATCCAGGTCATCAATAAAGACATTAAACAAGACTGGCCCCAAGACCAAGCCCTAATGAACTGTTACTTCAGGTGGGCAAATTGCAAGAAATAGTTCAAAGGTTGTGTAGTATTAGTGGAGATGAGGTAGAGATAGTCGGGTGGTTTCATAACCGTGTTCCTGTAGAGGACATCACTGAAAATGAAGCACCCGGGACCCTGGTAACCTACAAAAGCAGGACTCTGCTTGCTCTCCCAAGTCATAACAAAAAACAGATACGAAGCCTTAACTCCTGTAGAAACTAATGAACAAGGGTTGCAAAGAGTAACTGTGTGCACCACCAGCACACTGTGGATACCTTAAAAGGAAATGGTGAGTAGTCGTAGTGAGTGACTCAGTTAAAAGGCACTGAGGTGCCCATCTGCTAACCTGACAGGGAGTCAAGAGTGGTCTGCTGCCTTATGGGAGCTAAGATCAGATACATTACCAAGACGGTACCAAAACTCATAAAAAGCATGGACTATTATCCACTGTTACTCTTTCATGTGAGCACAAATGACACTGTAAGACTGATCCTGGTCAGAATCAAGGAAGACTATAAAGCTCTAGGGGAGAAAGTGAAGAACATTGGTACCTAGATTATCTTTTCCACTGCTCTACCAGTTGGACGGATGGGGACATACAGGAATAGACACATAATGCATATCACCTTCTGGCTATGTGACTGATGTTGTTTTGAGGGTTTTAGTTTTTATGACAATGGGACCGTCTACAGGACTATAGCATGCTAGGGAGGGATGGAATCCACTTGTCTAAAAGAGGCAGGGGAATCTTTGCTAGCAGGCTGGCCAACTTGGTGAGGTGGGCTTTAAACGGAAGGACTCGGGGGGCAGGGTCCAAAATGTCAATTCTCATGCCACCATATCCAACTGGAGAATATGCCAGGCCAACCAGAGACGAGAAAAACGTTCCTTAGCTGTCTCCCTAGACGTGAATCAAAAAACCAAACACCTGAATTATATGTCTACTAATGCAGTCAGCCTGGGAAATAAACAGGAGGAATTGGAGCTCCACACCCAGTCAGAAAGTTACAATATCAGAAGAATAACTGAAACATAGTGGGATAACTCACATGACTGGAGGATTCTGATGGATAGTTATAGGCTGTTTTGTAAAGACAGGTGGGGAAGAAGAGTTAGAGGAGTCACACTCTTGTATTAAGGATAATCTGGAATGCACACAAGTCAACTACAGTGTTTGTGGAAGTCCTATTGAATACCTCTGGGTCAAAATCAGAGGGGTTGTCTCCAAGGGGATCTTACAGTAGATGTCTGCTACTGACCCCCCAAACCAAGACAACAAGGCCAACAAAGCAATACTTGGGTCTTAAGCAAGCTTCAGGTCAACAAAACCTGATTCTTACAGCTAACTTTAACTACCCAGACATTTGCTGGAAGAACAATACAGCAATTAACATGTCATCCATCAAGATCTTGGAATGCATAAAGGACTGCTTCCTCATAAAAAGGCTAGATGTGGCAACCAGGAATGAGGCACTGCTGGACTTGCTACTCACAAACCAAGAAAACCTGCTTTGTAATATCTTGGCTAGCGACAGCCTTGGCTGCAATGATCACAGTATCATGGAGTTTGGGACCCTGCTGAGGACACCGAAGGTTAGTACCAAGACAATGGTTTTAGGTTTTAAAAGATTAAACTTCAGCTGACTCCGGGCTCAGTTGGAAAGAATTATGTGGGAAGCTTCCGTGAAAGACAAAGGATGTAGTGAGCACTGGGAGTTTCTCAAGAACACTCTTCTGGAAACACAAAACCAGTTAATCCCCTTTAAAGGCAAGGGAAGTAGGTGGAGCAAGAGACCCTCTTGGCTTAATTCTGAGCTTCTGGGTCTGCTCAAAACCAAAAGGGCAGTGTACCAGAGATGGAAAAGGGGAATAATACCCATTGAGAATCACAAGAACATTACCAGGATGTGCAGAGATGCAGTTAGAAAAGCAAAAGCTCAGCTTGGATTGAAATTGGCCAGAGATGTCAAAAACAACAAGAAAGGGTTCTTCAGATATGTAAACAATAAGCAGAAACAGAAGGAGAGTATAGGCCCACTGTTAATCAGGAGAGGTAAATTAGGCACCAACAACACTGAAAAGGCAGAGTTTCTCAGCACTTTCTTCACCCTTGTCTTTACCAGCACTGTTGGGCCCCAGGCCATGGGAACAAAAATCCAAGTTGATGCAAACACTGACCCACCATCACTGAAGAAAGAGTTGGCATATGAATTATTACAGGAGCTTGATGTGTACAAATTGATGGGCCTGGATGCCATCTGCCCAAGAGTGTTCAGAGAGCTGGCTGATGTCATTGCAAGGCTGCTCTCCATAATCTTTGAGAAGTCATGGAGATCGAGGGACATCCCAGAAAACTGGAAGCCGGCTAATGTCACCCCTGTTTACAAGTAGGGTTCAGAGATGACCCAGATAATTATAGGCCTATCAGCCTTATTTCAATCCCTGGAAAGTTATGGAACAAATCCTCCCGGGGATTGTCACAAGTCAAAAGCACGTGATTGGGAAAAGCCAACATGGATTCACCAGGGGCAAATCACGCTTGACAAACCTGATCGCCTTCTATGACAAGGTAACCTGCTTGGTTGATGCGGGATAAATGGTGGACATTGTCTACCGGGACTTCTCCAAGGCTTTCACAACAGTTCCCCACAGCCTCCTCTTAGAGAAACTGATATGCTATGGTCTAGACAAGAGGTCTGTGTGGTGGCTGGGGGGCTGGCTGACAGGTGCACCCAGAGGGTGGTGGTAAATAGTTCTTTTTCTAACTGGCAAACCATCACAAGTGGGGTTCCTCAGGGATTGATATTGGACCCGATGCTGTTTAATATCTTCATAAGCAACCTGGATGTTGGGATCAAGTGCACCCTGATGAATCACAGAATCACAGAATCCTAGGGGTTGGAAGGGACCTCGAAAGATCATCTAGTCCAACTCCCCTGCCAGAGCAGGACCACCTAGAGTACATCACACAGGAACGCATCCAAGTGGGTTTTGAATGTCTCCAGTGAAGGAGACTCCACAACCTTTCTGGGCAGCCTGTTCCAGTGCTCTGTCACTCACAGTAAAGAAGTTCTTCCTGATATTCACATGGAACCTCCTATGCTCCAGTTTGCACTCATTGCCCCTTGTCCTGTCATTGGTCATCACTGAAAAAAGCTTGGCTCCATCGTCCTGACCCTCACCCTTTACATATTTGTAAACATGGATGAGGTCACCCCTCAGTCTCCTTTTCTCCAAGCTAAAGAGACCCAGCTCCCTCAGCCTTTCCTCATAAGGGAGATGTTCCACTCCCTTAATCATCTTTGTGGCTCTGCGTTGAAGTAGCTGCTTCAGAAGGGAGAGCCACCCTCCAGGAAAACCTGGACAGACTGAAAGAGTAGGCTAACAAAAACCCCATGAAATTTAGCTGGAATAGGTGTAAGGTCTTGTGCCTGGGAAAACATAACCCATGAGTGCAACACAGGCTGGGATCTACCTGGCTGGAGAGTAGCTCTGTGGAAAGGGACCTGGGGGTCTTGGTGGACAGTATGCTCAATATAAATGAACAGTGTGCTGCAGTGACAAAGAAAGCCAACAGGATACAGGGTTGCATCAACAAGGGTATCACCAGCAGAGATAAAGAACTCATCATCCCACTCTACTCAGTGCTTGCCAGGCCACACCTAGAATACTGTGTTCAGTTCTGGTCCTCGCTATACATAAAAGGTGTGGACAGGTTGGAGAGGGTCCAGAGAAGGACCACAAAGATGATCAAATGACTGGGAAATCTCTGTGTGAGAGAACTGGGTTTGTTCAGCCTAGAGAAAAGTACTTAAAGAGTGGCTACTAAGAAGATGGAGACTCCTTTTTTATATGGAGTCACTTGGAAAAGACGAGGGTTAATGGGTGGAAGTTACTTCTGGGAACATCTCAATCAGACACCAGGAGAAAATTTTTCACTATGAGAACAGCTGGATATTGGAATAATGTCCCAAGGGAAGTGGTGGATTCCCCAACATTGGACATATTTAAGATTCAGATGGTGCTGGGCCATTTCATCTAAACCATGTTCTTACTTAGAAAGGTTGGACCAGATGACCATAGATGTCCCTTCCAACCTGGCATTCTATAGTTTTATAATTTTTATTTACCTACGCAGAGATAGCTAAAATCAGACATTATTGTAATTGCATTTTCTGCATGTTTTGCCTCATGTCCCTAAGGATATCAGAAACTATGTCATCATTCCAGTTGGTAGACTCACACTCATTCCTTCCTGCTTAGGCCTGATATTGCAATCCCTATAGAGTCTACGCTACCTTTTGAAGTGCTTAGCTCATCCATTTGCTTTGATTAGTCTCTAACATACAGAGGTACTCTGTCTGTTTGCTTTTGATAGAGCTTGGTTGCTCTACCTTTTCCTGTGTATTTTGTATGCTAGCATCACAGGTGATTCACTGTTTCCAATATGCTCAGGATGTCCATGCCTGCATTTAGGGCTAGACACTACTGTTCCATCATATTTCTTATGCCTTCCAACATTTATGTTGAAGCACATGTACCAGCTTTTTTTGTTCTCTTAGCACTCTATTTAAAGTCATATCTTGTTTGCTGTTGCCTGTTTGGCTGCTTCCATCCTCTGATACTGATTGTGCTGAATTTTCTAGTCTTCATCTGTAACAGAGGTGTTACCTGGTATGGTACCTCTTTTCCCACATTGGTCTTTTCTTGCACTTTTTGTTTAAAAGCTTACTTATAATCTTCTTTCTTAGTTTAAAGCACCAGGAACTTGGTTCCTGTTTTCTTCAGCTGAAGGCTCCTTTTTTTTTGGAGGAAGCAGCCCTAATTCCTAATGAATTGGAATCCCTGTTGTTTCTGCCATATTCTGAAGTAAGTATAAATCTTGGTACTCCATCTCTCTTTCTGATTCTGAGCAGAATACTGTAAGAATTCAGGAAATACCACCACTGAAATCCTCATCCTTAACTTGTTTCATAGGAGCTCATATTTTTCCTCTGTCTCAGTTCAACTATTCCTCTTTCCTAGGATCATGCAGTATCTGCATTTTTCAGACAATATGACAATATATATGACATTCAATGAATTTAATCAACTTGGAGATTTAAAACTGGTCAAATTGTGAGGGAAAGTATATCTGCTCTTAAAGCTGATATTGGACATTGTGATCTGGTGAAATGCCATTTCATCATCTTGTATGTGGAAATTAATAAGGGGAAAAAAAAGGTTCAAACGCAATTAATTTCTAAGGAAATACTGAGACATTTAAGGAGAACAATATTTAAGTGTATAAAAATATACGTGAGTGTTTCCTAATCACCTTATGGCTCTCAAGTACTGCTCTAATTTTTCATGGACTTAGGAGTTTGTAAGGAAAAAAAAACCCAACCTTTTTTTTCCCTATGCTTTTCTAACATGTAAGAACAGCAAATCTCCAGTCACCTTTTTGTATCTTGCAGGAAAGTGAAGATATGCTATTCAGCATAAGTCTACTAATTCTGAAATAATCTCTCCTTTTTCTATGTGTGTATTCTTAGAAACTTCTTGTAAGTAATACCTGAGATTTTACTACAGTTCACAAAAGATTATGATGAATTAGGAAAGAGAAGAAGCTCACAAAGGGCCTGAAGGATAAAAGGAAAGTTTGCTGCTTAGGCAAACAAGGTCAGAAAACCACCTACAGAGAGAAAATGGAATTACATCACCAAAAGCTAACCTCATTCCTAATCAACTTTTCTTATTTTTTTAACTAATCTTGATCCATCTAAAATATGGAAATAAGAATGTAACTGTCTCTTTCCTTTGAAAGGCTTTAGCAACGAAACAGTGACTGTAATTCTATCAAGTTTCTTCCCAATATAAATAGTACTGCCTATAGTCTACTCATCTTAACACTTCAGTACCTCCTGATGCACAATGGCTGTCTTCTTTTTTCATGAGTCTTAGATGTCACATGGGAAAATAATTTGTCCAAGCTTCTTTCTGAGTTCCAAGCAGTTATACAACTAGATATTCTGCACTGATAGACAGAAAGATGCATATATTTTTAGCTGCATTTCCACCACTGTGGCTTACTCATGATTGTAAAGTAATGCAAATAAAATGTGTGCATTCCTGGTTTTAGGGTAATCTGTAGGACTCCTGAGTAATGGAGAGGAATCCATGTGGGTTCATCTTGTGAGAACCTGTGGGATAATGGAAAGTTTGCTGTGTGTTTCTAGGTGCCCTGAGAAGTTATCTCCTGGGAAGGGTGTTTGTGGTCTCTCATTTTGTCAGTTCAATCCCTCTTCTTTTCTTTCATTTAAGCTATGCAGTTACTTCCTGTTTTCCAGGGAGAAGGTATAAGTCTTCTACTAACTCTTATCCTTTGTTCCTTTCCCCCTTTTTTTATTGTGACTGAGGAACATACTGTTGAACACTTGGGAAAAAAGAAATGTGGAAGACAGAGTTATCAGATACAGGAAGATAAATTTATGACAGAGACTAGGTGAGAGAGAAGTAAAATATAGCTTGAATTAGCATAGACATTTTAAAAGATGTCAAGACATCATGGTAGCTAATATAACAGAAAAACTTTTTAAAATAAGTCCAAAAGGACAAGTAGGTGTGAATTTTGCAGGAACTTTTGTGGGCTAGGTGAGCCTGCTATTTTCAGTAGTGAGGTGCTTGTGATCTGGTCCATGATATGTTCATGGTTAAGCAGACCCCAGTTTGGATATGTGATGTCCTGTTAGCTGTATAAAGGAAGCTCTTGTGGTGGGTTGCTATTTTGCTTTCTGTGCTCAAGGGCTCATATAACTGTGTATTGTCATGCCCCTGATTTCAGTTCTCTTAACTTAGCACTTGCCCTTGTTTAATTTTAATCATAGTGTTCAGCACTGTTTGCAAACATGAAACAGTTATGTCTTCTGTCCTTCTGAATGTGAGAAAGTCAGTATGACCGTGGGTCACTTTGGACTGCCTGTCACCTGTAGCTGTGGAAATGAGTTACTGTAATCAAGACTGGGTTTAGCTGGGCCCTCAGAAATCAAGTCTGTATTGAGCGATACTCTTGCCTTTGTGGCATTGTTTCTGCCCTTTATGATTACACGCAAGTTTTGCAAAATTTTTTCGCTCCTGTTAATAATAATTTGGAAATAGTTTGCAGCTTTTAAAGGTTTCCAGAAGAATTTCTTTACACTTGCTTTAGAGAAGATTTGCTCTAGGGAATGGCTCAGGATCTTGTGTGAACATGTCTGGTTGCTACAAAATAAGAAGCTAGAGGGAAGACTCTTCCTGTACTCTGAGAAGAATGGTGACTACAAGGGTATAGCTGCAAGACTGAATTCTGTGGATGATACAGAGACTTTATGGCATGTTTCCCTCTAGTTCGAGATTTCTCTGGTTTTCATAAGCCAGTTAAAAATACATCATAAAGGCTTGCTAATTCTTGCCTGTATACTTGACTTTTTAAAAATGCTATTCTTCTATGTGTTATTATCAAAGGATTTAGAGCATTTCTAAGCTGATAGCTCTAGTCCATATACTTGGCTTTTTCAAAACACTGTTCTATGTGCTTTCATCAATGGATGCAGAACGTTTCTAAGCTACTTTTCTTACATATGTAAGATGCAGTCTATTTATACCTTGCTGTCCTATAATTCATGAGATCAAAGGCGTTTGATTTCATCTCTGAATTATTAGGCTAAGTAAACAGTTTTATTCGAATGAACACCAAGAACAAAAGAATGGCTACATGGGGTCAAATCAAATGTGTGTGTAGCAAGTCTTGTCTCCAGCAGTGGTAAAAGTGGATGCATATTTAAGGATATAAGAATAGAATCAATTTATGATAATATTTATTTAAGTACACTCCTCCAGTATCCAGCAGTTTGCAGCTCAGAGTCTTCCTGAATTAGTGGCAGTATCTTTCTTTTCCAGTGTATTACTAGCAGTGTGAATGAGGGGTGGCCTGGAAGACAAATAGAGTAATGAAAAGCTGGATAACAAGGTTTAGTGACTGGTAGTCAAGGAAGGTAGAAGATGGCAGAACTGTCTAATTTTAAAATGAAGGAAAAGATGTCAGTACACTCTGCTGCCCAAATCATTATTGCAAGAGAAACAAGTTGTGCTGCCAGACTAGACCTCTGTATAAGCTTCATTAATACCATTCTTAACAGAGTTTTAAATGCTAGAGCTTTGTGAATAAGAACAACAGTATTGTTGTAGAAAAGGGTATTATATGTAGCCAGTTGGGAGTGGAGTTCATGTTTTTATTTATTTAATGTTTGTTTTTCTCCTGCCTTAATGAACCACACTCATGAACTGTGAGAATGAAGGTGGCATCTTGCTTCAGAGGAAGCAAATTCCAGGATCTCCCATGGGAATTTCCACCTGAGAGACCTTATTTGTCAGAGGCCAGATATGTTAGTACACTTGTGCCAATTATCTTTCTCTTAAGAGCCATGGATGGCTACCCTATTTCCCTCTAAACCATAAGGTCAACATTTCTGCTAACAATGGTTATTACTTATGTGCTCCAGAATTCAGAGGTTTATTTCCATTAAAGAGGCAGTTTCAAAATGGCGTTCACTAGTAAAAAACACTCTTCCAAGTGATATTACAAATGATGTTAATTCAACATTGTCATTGGACAGAAGTGTCTGTCAAAATCCACTGAGATTGTGGAGTGAGAAAAAAGCGTATGCCTCAATTTCAGACCTACGGTCATCTAATGCAGAAAAATTTAAAGCTTTCTTTTTTGTTGTTCACTCAACAGCTCTGAATTGGTACAGATTCTTACTCTCCCTTAATTTTTTCATCTCTGACTCTTGGCACAGGTTGAAATACGTTATGAAGTCTATGTTTTTATGCTTAATATTTGTTTTCACTTTTGGAAGCACTGGAAAAGGGTACATAGCATAATGTATTCACTAAGGATTTTTTACTTCAAATTTGCTGTTGCTTCAGACAAATATTCTTAGAGGTTGAAATTTATTTATTCTGTATGTAGGAAGTTCCCTTTACAAACCAGACTTGTGCTTAATAAGTGGCTATCTATCATTTAGCCCCTCCCTGCCCTATCCAAATGAAGCTTAACATCCATTGTCAGAATACAGCTAGGAGAGCCATAGCTATTAGATTTTGGTATCTACGTTCTGAATTAATTTCTCAAATTTTACAACATTTTCTGTCCTTATATTGATTTTAAAATACATCTTTAGGCCATGCAGATTTCCTGCAATGCACTGTGATAAGACTATCCTAAAAGTAAGTACTCCAAGACAGCTTTTCCAGTGGTGAAATCAAAGGTAAGCACAGGTAATTTACATTCCTTATTTGGACAGCTGCCCATTTTCCTATACGAAATAGCTCAGCTTATTGCTTTTTCTTTAAATTTATAACCCTACCATTCCAGGGCATATAACTTTCTGCTTCATTGCTTTCCTACAGGGGATCACCTGGAGAACATTCTGCTATGTTGTATTTTCTGCAAATTTGTCCACACTAGAAAATCTAAATGAAATAGTTGTTATCTTTAGTAATTTAATTAAAGCTTTTTAATGGGTGATCTTCACCACTGAATTCCTCCCCACTCTAGTAAAATTACCTTATTTTGATTTGGCTTAAATAACATGGGATTTTATCCCAGAACAACTGTTCCACAGTTATTCTAAGTAGATAATTAAATGTGTCTGAGTAGTTTGTTGATTTGTTTTTTGTTTTGTTCCCTCCCCCCAAAAAATTTGTACTTCAAATGGTAATGATTATGATGTATTTTCAGTGAGTGTCAGCTTTTATCTGCTGTTACACAAATTCCTCCCTTTTGCATTTTTTTAGAGGATGTTATTTTCCTAGTTCAAATGAACTACTTTTATAACCAAGACTGCTAGCTCCAGACCAGTTTCCTAGTTTTAATTTTGAAGGTCTTAAGAAGTTCTAATTTAAGTTTGAAGTCAAACTAGTACTGCCTTCAAAAGGGTCAGAATGAATAAGCTTAAAGCAATGTGCCTTTTCACATATGCTTCCTATTGTCAACATTGACTTTTACCGTTAGTCATAAAGTTCTGTCATAAATGCTGTTGTAGTAGTAACACACTACTTTGTCTGCTGAAAGCATTAATTCTTAGCAAATTTTTACATTTAAATTACTTCTTTCCTAGTCATTGAGGTATCATCATGACAATAATACTTTAGTATTGTTTTCAAAGTAAAAACCTTCAGAAATTTAGTGAGTTATGCCAGAAAGGGTGTATGATAATCAATTTACCTACCTGCAATAACTTATACTCAAACAGAGGCAAACATATTTGTAGAGAAGTTGAGTCAACCTGATTGAAAATGCCATTTTTATCCCTTTTTTGGTAAGCTTTAATTAGCATGCAAGAAACTTTTCATTCACCTAGAAGTTTTGGAGTAGCAGTAGTACTCCTCCATGTAAATTTGTTGTTTGTACTGGGTTGCAGAATGATCCATCTGCTCCAATGTAAATAAGCCCTTAGGTTGTTCTCATACTGTCTTTGTGGACCACACCAATGAACTAACTCAAAGTCAGGCCTCTCTAGAGTGGCTAATAGCATCCATACTACATAGTGCTGGGATCATGTCAACCATGTTGCACTGAGGCAAAAGTCTTAATATATTTTATGTCCTGGATAATTAGAGAGTTGTACTAGTGTACTTGAGTGATAAGACATGGATTTTTGTGTCTGGTTGCAGGTGAAGAAGATGCAAATCTTTCTGGGTTCGGGGGAATAGAGATGCACTGGAAGGGGAAAACTAAACTGGGTATCTATACATATTACTTATCTAAAGGGAACCCTACAACAAATGGAACTGCCAGCCGTGCTTGTGTTTCCTGGGAAACTTAGCAGAATTTGCAGTCCTTGCCCTGAGCTGGCTGGATCACTCCAGTAGCAATCTCAGGAATGAGATTAGAAGTATGGCACTGTAGCCAGTCAGGGAAGCAGGACCTTGAGCATGAACCACAGACTGAGCCAAGTCAGTCTTGTATTTACACAATTATTATAATCCTATTCTGTGTCTGAGGAAACAATGGTTCTGGAAACAGTATTGAGGGAACTAAGCAACCATGATCTACCTGTGTAATATTGTGACAAAAGAGATAATGTAGTCTTTTGATGTTGTAACAGGGAAACAACATGAAGGATTGAGAAGAGTGCTCTAAGTATACGAGCATAGAAAATACTGTTTCATTTGTCTATGATTTCAGAAGAATGCTGAAAAGTTGAAAGACAAAAATTTGTTGAAATCTGTAAAGTCTAATAGAGTGCAGGATCTCTCTTTTGTCAAGGTTTCAAACCTTGATAACAGCTGTATTTTCACAGAAGCTTAAGCCCATGCTTAAAGATTTTGCTGAACTGTGTTCATAGTAATTACACAATAGCAATACATCTTTCCATTTTTTCTGCACCCTTTCTTGTATTAATCAGATACCGATCTTCACATGATTTACTCTTGTGGATATGAATATTTCAACCAACCTCCCAACAGGGTAAGAGAGGAAGAGAGAACAGACAGAGCTTAAACAGTGCAGCCAGATTTTAATCAGCACCTTTGATAAACCACAATTCTACTAATTTATAATGAACTAGAAATGGATTTGATCTTGCAATAGGTATATTTTAATGATGAAGTGGTATGGTTCTATCTACATTGTTTTCTAAATATTCAATTTTTTTTCCCAAAGTATTATTGCTGCTGGTATCCTTAGACACACTAGAGAAGGCAGGTGTCCAACATTTTTGATGTTAAGGCACTTCTTTGAACTAGGATTGTAGAACATGTTATACAAAATCGTTGCAGGGCTATTGAACTGTGCGGTGTCTCCCAGTGTGTCTGAATGCTGTGGCAATGGACTGATGTCAGTGATTTGCAGATTTTTCAAATTTCTTTTTTTATATTGAGAAAAAACAATTATGAATAAAAATTTAAAATTGTGTCTGGAATACAGGCAAAAGGTATTTTGTAACAATTGCCAAAGAATGCAGTGTTATTTTGAACTCAGTACTTTTTACTCTTTTTTTCTTTTTTCTTTTTTCCACTTGTGCTTTTAGAATAATGAATATTGTATATGGTAGTTTGCCTGAGGCTCTTTCAATGTACCAGGAGGATTCCTGTATGGAAAATTACTGCTGTTGCTGAGTAGCCACAAGAAGAAAATTGCACAATTGGAAAATACGTCTCAGGAGAAAATATTTTTTATTTATTTGTTAAACCACTTGAGTGGCTCTCCCACTATTTTGATTAATCCTACCACTTCTCAGTGCAGTTTTGTATGATTCAGCTGCAGATCCTCCAGTGAAATGCTGAAGACATATGACTAGATTATAATACAGTGGTATCTTCTCCTGTGCTCTCATCTCTGTTTAACAGGAAACATTTCCACTGATACTTACCACCTCTGAGCAGCAAAGATGAGATTGAATAGTTGACTGGCAGAAATATCAAATAAATAGCTTTTTGTTTTCAAAAGTTGCCTTATTTCATCTCCACATTTCTCAGTTTTGTCAGAAGTTCAGATCCTGCAAAATTACACTGTACATAGTAGTAGCCCTTGAGTCGTGCACTTTATTGATGGATGATACTCAATGAGGAAACACACATAGTCAAGAAACTAGAAACCATTAGCTGTTTTCTAGGTTTCAGCCTGCTCTATCACTAAATTGGTATGTGTTGGACAAACTCTGAAACTTCCTTCTGTTGTATAAGGAAAAATGTTCCTGGCATTTAATGTTTATAAACAGTTCTGAGAACATTGTTTAGTGCTAGCATATAAATTGTACTGTGAGATTCAGCGGGGTATTAATGTACATACAGGATGTATCTGAGATTGGGACATAAGAAAGTGAAAAATTTTGGATATGTCAGACACAAAATGGTCATGGATGAAGGTTTTTTTATAAATTACTGCAGCATACTTAATCATGATAAGTAAACAAACTAGTGGCAAGCGAGACCTTGGTTTTCATGGCACTATAGCACTATAGCACTGCTGTTATGATATATCAACCAAGGTCTGTAATGACATGTACAAACATAAAACTAAGCTAAAGTCTGTGGGTGTGGCAGATTCACTTGAGAATCTATTTGCTTTTTATCACTCACCAAAATATTGAAGTTATCCTGGTAGTTTAGGCACAAAAATAGCCATTAGTTGAAAATTTGACAGGAAACTAGTCATTAGTAAGGATAAATGTTCTGGTGAAAAGTAGTTTCTGGTTTTTAATTGGTATGATCTAATTAATGTGAATGTAATACTTTAACCCCTTTGACCAGAAAATATGAGAACACTTTGTAATTGCCTTCCTATGTTTTGAATGGAAGAGTTGCATGTGTTAGTTTCATTTTCATCTAGGACCATAATGAGAATGTGGAAACTGTTTTTTTGACCTCACACTCATATGTGTTCAAGGAAGGATGGGTCCAGAGAGGGTTATCAGAAGTTTAAATCTTCTTTCACATCTAACAATTTTAATCTAGTGATCTAATGAGCATTTTTCCAGACACTGTCTCTCCCAGGCAGAAACTTTGCCTTAATGCTGTCAAGGGATAACTACATACCCTGTCCCCAGTAGGCCTCTGAACCTGTTTTCCTGTCTCAGTGTTATGGGCTCTCCATAGTACGTATACTTTGCATGAAGTTGTCTGAGCTCAAGTAAACCCCAAGAGAAATCATTAGCCTTCTTGTTGTTTTGAGGTTGCATATTACGTTAATCTAAGACTTATTTTGATAGTTTTATATGAAAATAGACTTTGAATAAAGCACAAACTGTTCTGGGAGCAGGATAAAAATGCAAATTTTCCTTTTCCCCAATGAAATTTCTAGCCACAAGGCTACAGTTTTGCTTCTACTCATACTTTCATCACTTAAAGCTGAAATATAATAAGCAACTAACTTTTGTAAACATTTCTTTTAGTATTTTCTTATATAAGTGTTGGACATACTCGAAGCAGTCCTTCCAAATTTCCAGCTGAGAATTTTAATGCTGTTCTGCCTCTTTTTAATATCCCAGCCTGTCCTAGTCATGAAACTGGGCACCCAGCTGCTAAGGGACGACAGCTTCAGAGCTGTGCCAAAGGAGAAAAACAATCATATCTAGGACTTTCAGATAAAACGGGGAGGTGTTTAATGACTTCAAGTTCCTCCAGGGGTCTTCACAGTTGTTTTGAGTCTTTTTGGATACTGATTTTAGATTTAATGAAGAGAATAGATAGTAGTTTTTTCAAAAAGAGAATGACCCCTAGGCCATGCAATGACACTTCAAGAAACCAGATTCAGAACAAACAAAGGGAGGTAATTTTCCACAAAGGAAGGATTTGTGAGATTCCATGACAAAGGTTGTCATGGATGCAAACAGTTTGTACAGGTTGAAGGCAGAATGAAAACAACTTGGATGATAGTTCCATTGAGGATTGTTAAATAGATAACTGGATTCGGCTCAGCAAATCCTTTGAGCAGAAAAATGAAGCTAGTAGAATATATAGGAGAAATATGACATATACTTGTCCTGCTCTTTCTCTTCATTGAGCATCTGTTTGTAGCAACTATTGCTGAAGATAGGATTACAGGGCTATAGGGATGCTAGATCTGAACTGCTATGGCTGTTTGTAGATCTTTTGCATCTCCTTCAGTCCACTTTCAGTCACCTCAGTCCATTCTGTTTCTAGGTAGTTTTGTTCTTGCAGTTAGTTCTGCAGACCCATTTAGACAACATTACTGAGTAAAAGTTTTAAATTTCTGTAACACTCAGTGTGTTACCTTTGTATATCAGATAATCACATCCATTTATATACTGAATTCAGACAATGTAATATCTGAGCTTCCTCAGTGTCTCTAACACTACACTTGTGTTCAGTTTGGAGAACTAGTAGAGCAATTAAAATATCTTATAGATAGCTTGTAAAATATCTTGTTTGAATAACATATCTTTCAGTGAGTTGTAGATGATCAGTAAGTCTCCAAAGGAAATACACATCTATGCGAATAATGCAATGGAAAATATTGACAGCAGCCTGGAAAAAGAAAATTAATGCTTCTATTGTGCCTTTGATAAAAAGACCACAGAAGAGAACTTTGTACCAAATTTCAATTTGAACATTATCAAAATTTGCTATTTTTATAGCAAAAAGTGTTAATAATACAAGAAAATATATTTAATTTGAAAATCTAATAATGGATATATCTATTTCAGAAAAAAACATTTTTGAAAATACTTAAGTGTTACTATCTTTTTTTTTTAAAAAAAGGTGAATAGGCTCTATGATCAATTCATGTTTTGAAAAGCTGTCTTTAATTGATATGGGTTAGGAGTTAAATACAAACGATGTGTCTTAAGTTTATCTGCAGTTCCATATAGGAACCACCTATATAGGCTGCCTCTAATCAATTTCTTCTTCAGGCTGATGTAAGAAAGCCAAAAATGCATAGATTCAGAAATCTATCTTTTGCATTATACGCTGATTCAGAATTTTGAAGAAAATAAAAATTTGAATTTGTAAACATTTAGATATGGAAATTTGAGACTGTTTAACAACATTTTAACATTTCAAAGTGTTTTCAATATGTTACACATATAAAAGTTGTTTTGTGATTTTTGTGACTCTTTGTATCTAAAAATGCTGACTTCTTGTGGTTTCCCTTAAAATATGAGTCATTAAATTAATTTTTCTATTGATATAATATGTAATTGCTTAGTGACAGGCTTGAATGGAGCAATATCTGAGCATGTAGCTAGAATCAACAAAGGAATTCACATGGAATTCAAAGATTCTAGAAAGCAAATGAGATAAGCAGATAGGCAACCTTCTGTTCATTTCAAGATACGATAGTAGTGTTTGGAAGCCTTCAGCTTCCAGGAGATGATCAGGTCTCAATTTTGATCAAAATAAATGTTCCTTCCATTTCTGCCTTGATGGCAGCAACCTCTTCATCTGGAGGTTCGTTTCTGTGATTCTACATGTGCTTATATCTCTTTCAGATGAGATTATTGTATCTAAAGTTTCACACTGGGATTGCTCACACTGTTTTTTTCTGGTTGCTTCTTTCCGTGTTGTGTTTTTAAACAATGTGAGCCTATGAAACATTATTTGAGAAAATACTTCACACTTCAAGCTGGTTGTGCTGGAGTTTCAATCAGGAAAGATGTGTTAATGGAGGTACTTTGGCTTAGGAGAAATAAAGATGGTGATATAAGGCTATTAAGTAACTTCTCTAAAATATGAAGTGAATGGATCAACTGCTTGGATCTCATGCCCTCACATCTGTCCTGCGTAGGCCAGGTGTATTGACTTGCAAACCTTACTGCAAGATCAAGATGTTTGGGGGTTTTCAGAAAGGCTGAAAAAAAGATGTGTTCGAAGGCTTTGGTTATTTTCAGGATTTTTGTAGGGTGCTAACCAAGCTTCAGGCCCCATTTTATTTATTACAGTGTTCATGGCTATAAATCTTTTTAAGCACTCAACTCCATGTTGATTTTTTTGACATATCTAGGTAGAAATAGATAAAATACAGTAGGATCAGGTAGCTATTGCCTCTAAATCTTTTATTGAAATATGATGTCTTTGGATAGAAAGTCTGTTTAATTTTTGTCAAATATGATTTTAAAGTTAAATTTTGTCACTGCTCTGTAAAATGAACAAGTTTATCTGGAATATTTTAAATGGTAAGGTTATTCTGTTTGCCTTCATGAACCTAGATCCATGAGAGCAGAAGAAGTCAAATGTCCTTGGATACAAGTGTTGCGGCATAGCCTGAGCCATTCCTGACAATGTATGGGATACTAAATAAATGACAGTTTATTCCTTTAAAGTAGGAAAACTGAGCATTTGAAAAAATAAAAATAATTCAATCTAGCTGGAGTTCAGACATTGCTGCTGCAGTATCTTTTACAGGGTTTTTTACTTAGATTCATAGAACGTAAGCAATTATTGTGAGATTCTTGTCACAAAACCAACTGCTAATTCCATCGGTGATGCTCTGTAACATCATTTGTTCCTGTGTTTCCTCAAAATCAACATTTCAAAGCAGAAATAGGGTAAAGCAATACTACCTAGCAGTGTTCTGTTTTGTTTTGGTTTTTTTCTTATAGTAATAAGGGCCATATTGTTTTAACATCACGTTGAAGATTTATTCATGAATATCCCTATTAATTTTACAGGGATTATTTATTCATTGATTTAAGTGAGAACACAGTCATGCTCATCATGCAAATTTGTCAGTTACTTCTAAAGTTTAGGTAAAGTCCCTTCAGTTTTATCAAGAGTGGTTTTATGCAGTTTGGATACCTAAGGTAAAATAAGTAGCCATCTGCATTCAGCTTACTGTTCTGTTTTGTCACAGAGCAGATATAGATTTTTTTTAATAGTGTTTTTATTTTTCATATAAAATTGTTTTATATTATTTGATCGTGAATAATGAACAGCAAGTTAGGAATATACCACAGGGGGAAGAATGGATTGAACTAGCGGGGAAAATAAACTGTATTTAAAATCATGAAACAAGAATTCCACTGGTAAAATTATGTGCTGGAAATTTTTGGAGCATGGATCCCACATGGTGAAGTTGGAGATATCTTTACAAGTCCTCGGTATTTAACATATTTTGTGAACTGATAAGCAACCATTTTTGTTGATTGCCCAAAATACAACCTGACAAACATTGCCGTCTCTGAGCACACATAGAATCTATGCTGGACTTGAAACTGCTGTAATATTGTTAAACATAGTCAAATTACGTAATACGGATGCCTTTACCTTATGTCTCATTTCTAAAACTGATAAAACTGGTTTATGGTATAAGCTAAAGAAAAACACCTGCTTAAGTATATTCCAGGTACTTGACCTAAAATCCTTATTGTGGTAAATATATTTGAGAACCACACATAGACGTTCAGTGGATCGGTCTAAAAAATTGTTCACTGAACATTTGTAAAAGAATACAAACTACTTTTCATCTAAACTAGAACAGTAAATATTGTAGAATAAAATTTTGCATGGAAAGAGTAACTTTTACATCTGCTTCCAAATGATTTATTGATGTATATTATGTGTCAGTACCCAGACTACATCAGATATAAAAACCTGCTAGAATATCTTTTCTTAAGACAAACGTGGGGATTTTTGTTGGGACACATTTTAGTGCACAAGCTCCTATTTAGGTAGAATGCTATGTAATAATCATTCTGTTAATTAGAATACTGAAATATATTGCAGGGATTGCTGGTGAAATTAAGAAAGTGGTCCTCAGTGAGTATTCATGGGTGTTATACACACACTTTCTGGGTGGTGCAGATTTCGCCGACTGCAGTTCATACTACAGCTTTGGAGCTCTTTTGGTTAATAAGCAGTAGTATTTTTCCTCTTCAGTGACAGATGCAGGCTTTCAATGATACTATGATCATATGATAATGAATATTCTTGTAATCTGACCTACTCATATTCAATCTTTCTCTAAAGAACAGAAACATAGTCCTACGGGAATTGCTGCTGTATTAGAGCAAAATGTTGATCTATCAGCTGTAGTATTTTGCTTCCAATAGCCTTTTAAATCCTATGTGAAACTACCCTTAACTCTGAAGGAAAAAGTGTTATTATTCTTGATATCAAGGATGAACAATTTTTTGATCTTTCTGTCACTCAACCTGTAGTTTTTAGTTATTGAAATTAATAGTATATTTAATTTCACTTTTAAAAATTGAATAGTATATATTCTAAGCAAATATTTCTCTTCTAGTAAAAAAACCCAGGACTCTACCACTGTGGAATTGAGTCAAATAATTTTAGTAGTAATTATGTATGTTATTCTCTCTCAACATTGGCTAATTACAAATATTTTGAAGTCCCTCTTAAAAGTGGTTTATCTTGCTGCTCGGGTTTTTTTGGGGTTTTTTTGCATAGAAATATGGAAAAAAATGAACTGAAAATCCTCCCAAAAACTTGTGAAAAGTAAAATGCATATTGGTCTTAAGAAGGGACCATTTTCTCTTTTTCAGACACTGACTCTTTAGATAAAATTGTTTGCTAATGACAACATAGCGTAAAACAGATAATGGAAAATAAATAACCTACGTAATAAGTCTATGTGGTCCAGGATCTTACTTGATTCAGTTTCATCATGACCAATGTGAATGTGTGATCAAAAAATGTGCCTTCGGCAGTTTTCATCCATTCTGCTTTGTCTTTTTCTCTTTGAGTGCACTTTTTAATTAATCTAAGGACTAGCTGCTGCTGAACAAAGTGGTCTCCCTCTTCACTCTGGACATGTGCTTCTGCAGCTTCTCCAGAGTTGACTCAAGAGCTGCATCAGCATGATACTTACCTTCCAGAAAACAACCAAAGCTTTTTGCTAATGTCAGTCTCTAGACTGGAAGCATAGAAAGAGGCAGGATGCAAAGGAGGGATACCACCATTTTGGTCAACAGTCCACTGCTGAATTACTTGAGATGTATTGCAAAACTGTTGTTTTTAAAACCCTGACAAAACAAATACTCCCTTGATCATTTTGGGTGAGAAATGCCCAGTGACTCACTGTGCAAGCTCAAGTCTTTTTGAAGCTGCTGAGTGTAAGGTATGCCCAGACTTTAACAGTCTGCATTGCTCTTGAACTTTAGCACCTAACAAACAGGTTGCAAACCAATCTTTTGGATCAAACTTAAAATCCAGAGGCGTTAGCTATAAACATAAATTAAATAAATACACACAAGATTATTCCCAGGCAGCTGGACCAATTGTCCTGGAGTAGCTCGCATCTGTGCTAATAGTTTTCATGAAGTGGTGGATGGATGCAAACTAAATAATAGGAATGGTCCTGTATATTTTTAATGTCTCAAACAAGCTCAAATATAGCTTGGCATAGTGCTATTTGGCACACCCCAAACTTAACCCAGGGAATGTTGCAACAGTTAATAGTGTATTTGCAGAGAGTCTGTAGATGTGTTGTATTTTCACTAGAATAGAAGCGGCCTGAAGTTTCATCTACCTGTAGATTACTGAAAGCAGTACTTCCACGAGGAAGATGTTTTCAGTATCTTCCTTGTCACTTCTTAATAGCTCAGCCACCTCTGATGAGGGTGGCTGACAGTGGCCTCTGCAAACTAACCTCTTTATAGGAGTTCCATCCTTCCTGGTGTCATTTGCAATGTTGGTTCTGGGCTGTAACATGTCACCAGTCCATATAGCTCTAATGATGCCAGGACCATTTGTACTCAGGGGAGGAGAGTCAATACAGTGCAGAGTTGACACTACCAAGTATATTTATTTCCTGTCAAGAGACCTTTCTAACCATACCTATCCTATTCAAAGAAGAGGGGTAGAAAGAACTGTGCAATGTTGTCGCCTGAATTTGTTCATATATTACACAGTATAGAGACAGTAACTTGGAATATGAAGCAATTTAACCATATTAGTGTTATGCCATCCTTAAGGCAGGGGTTAATCATCCAGATCATGGCACCATGCTAGCAGAAGTCTGTCTTCGGATTCCAGAACTGAGACATGTAAAGATGGCTTGGGAATCTGTGTATCAGTTGTCTTTGTATAGTACAGATCTGCTCTTTCTCTCTGTTATGTTGTACAAGTGATTCATTGCTGATTTGATTGCCATTTGATTATGGCAAGATCTCCTTTAGAAATTATCAGGAATAACCCTATCCCCTAGTTAAACAGTAAGAACTTACATTTCTTGATATTTCTCCAGTAAAAAAAAAATACTTAAAAGATTTTAATTTACCACAGGTGTAAGAAATATGTGCAGATTTAAAGGTCTTGCAGTTGTGACCTCACTTCCTTGGAAAAATGGCAACTAGTTAATATTAACTCTGGTTTTCCAATAGTTTCAAATCAAATATCAATATCCTTATGTTAGATATCTGTAATGTCAATGGTTGCAGATAATTCTTTCTGATTTTCTTATTCATTACTAGCAGCTAATAACTACTTCCTTGGCTTGTAGGCCATTGTGCTAAATGAGTACTTGGAACTGTATATTTCACACACCCTTAGGAATAGGAAACCTATTGCCCTGATGAGTTTCTACACATATAGGAGAGCCTGTATTGCAAAAGAACCATTGCATTACATTATTGACTGCTCTCTTTTAGGAAGACTTCCATCTTGTTGCACAAAACAATGAAAATGGTAGAAGAACAAATAAAGATAGGGGAATGCTGAAATAATAAATAACTTTGACCTTTTTTTTTTCTGTTGGCATCCAGTTTCTTCCTTTGATCTTCCCTGCCTTAAATGAGCTAGTATCTGCCAAGAGAACGCAACTGTTACTGAATCACTAAGGTCCTATTTGTTCCGCTCGACAGATGACAATGCATTTTTGTCTTTCTACAGAAGCACAGAAGTGACTTTGAAGGCTTTCACCAACCAGAAACCTATTTTTTTTCCTGCCCTCCTTTTCTTTTCTTTAGGGTGGGTTTTGTTTCTCCTTGAGACAGAGTGCACTGCAGATGATTGTGACACGATTTTCTGTTTGATGCTGACTAGACAACAGTGAAGTTGTATGATTTTGTTGTTGCTGATGATTGTTTTGGCAAGAACTAAAGTCTTCAGCAGCTGTAACATATATTGGTGCTTCAGTTACATTATGGCTGGTTTGTGAGTGTCCTTTGCAATTGTCTGCTTTGTAATTCCCTGATTTTTTTAACAAATGCTGATAGTTCTAATTCTTTGGTTCTGTATAGGTTTCCTGTCTTTGTAGTTGTTGAATTGTTTGATAGCTTAATCATAAGATTTTATATTTAGAGTTTGGAAAACAGACTTCAGTTTTGCCAAAGAGTGTTACCTCATAATGGAAGCAGGAGATATATTATCAGGTATATCTGCATTTTGTGAAGAAATGGATAACCTCTTTTTTTAGGGGTGTTGTTTCCAGTCACTAGTATAAGCCTGGATATTTAAATATGGGCTATTAAGTAAACATTCTTTGTTCTAAGTATACATTGTACTTAGAACAACAAGAACCTAATTTCTGATGGTGATCTTTGGTGCTCCTGAGTACAAATAACAATCACTCTAGAACTGAGTGTTTTGAATTGCTTTTTGGTTCAGATTTCATCGGCCATGCATGTAGGCTTGTTAAGTCAGTTTTAAAATGAGACTTCTCCTCTGGAATAAGGCGTATACTTTATATCATAGAAATAGAATTTTTGGAAAGCTTGTGAGTTATTCCCAAAGAATGAGATATAACCTCTGTGGCTGTTAATTTTGGACTTCTCTGATAGTTGGAGATGATGTGTGTGTGTGAGGTTCAGAGACTTAGGCTCTGACCCAACAAAGCACTTAAACTCATTTTTCACTTAGTTCATCATGATCAGTTCCACTGAAGACAGTGACTGATTCATAGTATCATAGAAGATATAGCACAACCTTATCTAGGACTATATATTTAATACAATCTCTATTTTTTTTTTTTCAAATAAGAAATGTGAAAGTATCAGAAAATATCTTACAAGGATTCATGTCAAGATCTTGCTGGTCCTGCATGTCTTCACTATAACTATTATGAAAGGAGTTGCTAATTAGCTCAAAATTGCATCTTTTAATATAGATGGTACATTTCTACTACTTAAATAGAATCATATCTTTTGAGGGAACCTCTTACTGAGACTTCTTTTCTAAGAGGGTTGAATTTTTGTTATAATTAAGACATATTCTTTTAATTGACGTTTGAGAATTTTAAAAAGTACACCAGAACAGAAGACACAACTCGTGGTTACATCCTTGATGAATTATTAACTCAATACATCTTTCCCTACAAAATCTAGCACACTTTTTCTACCTAGAATATTGAATTTGCTGTTTCACTTGAGTTCTACACAGAATGACTGCAGCCAATACCTTCCCTGATGGACATGACCATTTTTAATGAACATTTGTTGCCCGACTGTGGTTTTCTAGAATATGTGCCAGATGAATGATCAGTGGCAGCAATGAGCCACTCAGATGTGGCTGTAGTTGTTGCTGTATGGGTGGTTACAACAAGACAGTTCTTGATATTAGGAAGAGAATATAGAAAAACATGTAGCAACACTGATTAGTTCAACGACTGATACCCCTTGTGGACTTTTCCTTTTGACTTGGGGTTTGTGAGAATAGGCCCAGAGGTAAATTGACATGTCTTCCTTGTGTGGTGCTGGCAGCAGTTCAATGGATCTGTGATAATGTGTAATAGGATAGAGAGAAACTAAGGTACACAAGAGGACTTGGTGTGCAGGCTGCAGATTATTCAGAGGTACATGTAGCCATGCTTACAAGAGCAGAGAAAAATTGATTGACAACAGTTAGTGGAATAACTAAAGCAAATCTAATTCTCTGGAGACGCCCAGAAAATAAAGGACTTCTGTTAGCAATAGCTGAAGTCAAGTACTCCTGGTAGACAAGAATGGGATGCTGAAGCACCAAGACATTTCCAAGTCATTTGAGAGAAGAGTAGTGTATAACTTCTTGAGGTGGTAGGGTTATCCTTACCACAAGGACATTTCAATTGGAGAATCAGCTTCTAGGAAGGAAATGTGAATGCGTGAGGTGTTAAAACCAAACATAGTATGTCTGAATATGGAGAGAAATAGAGTGAAGAAAATAGGTCGTGTCCTAAGATTGATTCTATACTACTTACCACCTCAGTATTGGTGGATGTTCAAACATATGTGTGTCATTGAACACTGAGAACAGGTAGGTCCATTACTGGGGCAATGAGCAGTAAAGGTATTTTAGACATGGACTGGAGCAATTTATAGAAATGCTGAGAAGGTACAATGAGGCAGATGGATTTTCTTTTGACTCTATTATTTTTCCTTTTTTTTCCCTTCCTAACTCAGATTATGATAAGGAACTGAGACTAGCACACAGATCAAGCCAGTGAGTAGATAAACTGAGAGGAAAGGTGAATTTGACCATGGACCTTCCTTAATTTCTATCTAATTTAGGGAAAATAGCAGACCAATTAAAAAAGATAGATGTCTTGATGAAAGAGCAGCAGAAATGTTGAAACCATGAAATGGAATCTTGAAATCAGGCATCTGTGGAGGATGGGGAAATGTATCATCATCAAAGTAATAAAGATCTTCTGAGTATTTTGTTGCAAATCTGTGTATTATATGCATAGAATCATAGAATAAATTGGAAGTGATGTCAAGATGTCATCTAGTCCAAACCCCTACTCAAAGAAGATATTTTTAGATCAGGTTGCTAAGGAGTCTGTCCAATTGAGTCTTGAACTCAAAGTTGAATCTCATCTTCCATCTTCAAAGACTGGGGAGTTCCAGCATTTCTGGACAGCCTGTTCCAGTATTTGACCATTCTCATGGTAACAGTTTATACTTGATATCTAATTGGAATTTCATATAGTCCCATGTGTCCAGTTGGCTCTTGGACTGTCGCTGTGTACCTCCAAGAAGAGTCTGGCCCTATATTTTCTATCTTCTCTGATCAGGTGGTTGTAGACAACAATAAGGTCTCCCTCCGCCTTTTTATCTGCAATTTGAGCAGGCCCTGCTGCCTGAGGCTGTCCTTACATATCCTGATCAACTTGGGGCCTCTGGACTTGTTTCTTGTACTGGGAGACCTAAAAGAGAGTAAGGGTAACAGGAAGTCTCACATTGATAGGCCTAATTTGAGGCCTTTTCTTTAAGCGTGGGGGCTATAAAATGGCCAAGCACTTGTGTTTCTCTTTAGTTAGTTTCTCTTTAGTTCTCATCTATTAGCAAGTGAGTAACTTTTAAAAAAATAGAGCTGGACTTGCTTTAGGTATCACTTGCAGTGGAATCTGAAACTGCAGCAAGACATATGAAAAAAGTAGTCTTATAGTGCAATATTTGAGAGGAGAGCTGAGTTTACCTGAAGAGGACTTCATCATGCATATTTTTCATGCCCATGGGTGCACTTGCACAAGAACACTCACATGCACATGTTTAAATCTGAAGTTTGAGTGGCTCTTGTTGCTCAGTACACAGTCAAGCATTTGGCACGAATATGAGTCTTGAGGAGTAATACTGTGAGTGAGGCTAATTAATTATGAAATATGACTGATTAGCAAATGAAACTGACATCCATTAAGCAAAGCTGCTGAAACAGTGAAAGACCCTGGGGGAGGGGGTGAGGGCAAAGGCAGGGGAAAGAAAAATGTTTATTTGTGTTCCACATGCTCTGCCATTCTTCCATGTCAAACAGGGGAGTTTTCGAATTGACCATGAAAACTGGATGGTTTTTCCACATATATTCCTGTATTACTAATGTTCAGATTGATCTGTGTAGTTCAACAGAGATACACCTTAACTTTAAGTGATCTGAAGAACTGTGTTATATTAATGTTGCTTCATCAGTTTAGAGATTTACCCTTCTATAGGGATGGCATACTGAGGCTTGTGTCAGTTAGCCTGAAATCACCCCCGGCTACTTTAAGTTTAAACTAAATAAAAAATTTACAAATGTGGAATGCAAGTATCACAGTTACAAATTTATAATCATATCTGAGAGGCTTCTACATGCTGTCTTCTAGTTAAAACACACATTTAACCCTTGCTTAAAGGGTCAGTGTTTGTGCAAAGCTTATGCTGTCAGGTTTGGGGGACAGGCTTACTTTTATAAGCAGTCTTTTTTAGGGGGTTCCGAAGAGTTCATTCAGATACAAATCTCTTCCTCTACCCACACCACTCCCATATCTCCAAGATATCCTACTTCTAGAATTAAGGAATTTGTTTCAGCACTTGTTCAGGGGCTGATGAGGGGC
>VZRW01000161.1:3144-43953 GCA_013398125.1 Aegotheles bennettii
GTCTCTGTGGCCCTCCTCTAGACCTACTCCAACAGGTCCAGGTCTTTCTTGTACTGACGACTTCAGAGCTGGACATGGTACTCTGGTTTGGCCTCACCAGAGCAGAGCAGAGGAAAACAGTGCAGAGTAGAGCAGAGGGGTAGCAACACCTCCCTCAACCTGCTGGCTACACTTCATTTTATGCAGCCTGGGATACAGTTGGCTTTCTGGACTGTGAGCACACAGTGCTGGCTCATGCCCAGTTTTTCATCCACCAGGATCACCAAGTCCTTCTACTCAGGGCTGCTCTCAAACCACTCATTCTCCAGTCTGTACTGATATTGAGGATTGCGGAAAAGCTGGTGCAGGAGGTTGCACTTGGCCTTGTTGAAATTCATGAGGCTCTCATGGATTCATCTCTCAAGCCTGTCAAGGTCCCTCTCTTCCCTCAGGCATGTCAACCACAATACTCAGCTTGGTGTCATCTGCAAACTTGATGAGGGTGCACTCAATCAGTCTGGGTCACTGATGAAGATATTAAATAGTACTGGTCCCAGTACAGACCCCTGAGGGACACCACTCATTACTGGTTCCACTTGGACATCGAGTCATTGACTGTAAGTCTTCAAACGCAGCCATCCAGCCAACCCCTTATCCATTTATCAGTCCATCCATCAAACTCATATCTCCAATTTAGAGATAAGAATCTTGCAAGAAAGCTCACTTTCTGCACTGGAGAAAGCTACTTGTAAAGCTCTGTAGTTTCATTATGTTGTTTCTGACAACTGTTTCACCATACTCTCAGAAGCAAATGCTGTGTTTTTTTGAAGTGACTACCCAACATTTATGCATCTGTATTCATCTTAACAGCTGAAATCCACAACCTATCTACCCTGACAGAGAAACCGATTTGCTCTCTGGTTTTTATACATCTGTCTTTTGCGATTACAACATATTGCAAATGTTTTGTTTTTCTTTTTATTATAGGCTGGTTTGGGTTTGAAGAGGCCTTTAAAGGTTACCTAGTTCAGCTCCCCTGCAGTAAGCACGAACATCTTCAACTAGATTAGGTTGCTCAGAGCCTTGTCCAACCTGTTTTCAGTGTTGCCAGGGATGGGCATCTGTAGCCTCTCTGGACAACATAGTCTTGTGTTTCACCACCCTCATTGTAAAAACTTTCTTTCTTATATCTAGTCTGAATCTACCACACTTTAGTTTTGAATGTGCATTATCACCATACTGTATAAACCCCACCCCACAGGTGATACTTGTGTGCACCTTACTATCTTCTGTGCAATAAACAAACTGCACCTTTTTGTGGTTTTTGTTACTTAGATAAACAGATGTTATCGTTTGAAGTTTTGTCCGTTTTGGGAACGAACTAGTTAAATGAGTTATTCCATATCAAGCCTTCTGCTGATAAACTGAAAAGTACTGAGCTAAGTTTTTTTTTCTTCTCTCTGTTTGGGTTTTGGACTGCATTCCTGAGGGGGGGCAGCGGCGGAGCAGAGCAAGGAGCTGCTGCTTCTATCAGTTTTTTTTTCTCTTCTTCGCTGGACTTTTTCTCAGAGGCAGCAGCGGAGCAGAGGGCCACTTATCAGGTTTTTTTTCCTTTCCTTCGCCTGTAGAGAGAGACTTTTTCTTTTTTTTTCCCTTCTCTCTCTTCCCCCGGGTTTCTTGGCAGCCAAGACGAGAGGAGAACTCTTTCTTCCCTGGACTCCTGGTTTCGGGATTTTGTAAATATATTTATCCGAATTTCCTCCATTTCCCTTTGTACCTGTTCCCTTTTTTCCCTGTTTCATTAAATTTGTATGGTTTGTTTTTTCCTAAATCTCACAGCCGTGTGCATTGTTTATTTTCTTCCCCTTGGGGAGAAGTAAGCAATAAATTATTGTCTTGGGGGCTTGCAGTCCGCCCTAACTGCGAAAACCAAGACAACAGACTTTAACTATATTTAATTATGTAGTAAGTTGTCTGCTATCTCATCTGGTATGTCAGATGCTGTGTGGTATGTTTCCTAATACAGCAGCTGCTATGAATTTTCCCTCCAACACACCTTCCAGAAACTCTACCATTGCACATCTGTACCCAGTATGCAGTCTTTGACACTTTCAAATAGACATCTGATTTCTGGGAACTGCATTGTAGTGCTAAATTTTTAATGTCATTCTTTTAAAATAAACCTCTAGCTGTAAAGAGGACTTTACTGTAAACCAAACAAATCTTACAGTAAAAAGTATTCTGCATTAATTTGTATTGCTCAAACATAATTTCTCTTAAGACAGTAGTTCATTGTATTGGTTTCAAGTGCTTTGTATTAAAACAGAAAAAAATTAAAAAGGGAACAAGACTTGTTAATCTCACACTCAACATTATTATACATATCTGTAATGGATGAAAATGTAACAAATTCATACAGAAATGAGAGAATAAATGGATGGAGAGTAATGCTCTTCTCATAATCCAGATACTTGATAAACCATACTAATGAAATCCCATTGTGGAATATTAAGAGATAACAAATAGTATACCTAAGGCTAAGTATCTTTATACTGAATAAACTTAAATTCTTAAAACATACTATGTGTTAATAAATCAGCTGATCTGCAAGGTCATGAGTGAACAAGTTTTCACAAGAAATTATGACTATAGAAGTACATTATATTTCCTATGAAAACTGAGTCCCATTTAGGGAAGTAGGAGAAGGAAACAACCAAAAATCTATGAATCATTAAACTGAGACTCTGGCATTTTAGCCAGTATTGCCCAGTATCTACAGCTCCTTAAGGTTCTTTACTCCTCTTTATCAGTCATAGTTTTAACCAGTTTAACATTTCACCCACCCCAGCAGCAAAGCAATTCAATTTCTAAAACCAATGGATCAATGCTATTTCTCTACAAGTAAGTTGTTAGATACATTACTCACATTTACATTGCATCAAAATATACAAAATATTTTATACACTACAGATGCAGTATGTGCCATTTCACAACTAATGATTTTGCTTACTTCTGACTGGAGTCAAGTTCAAAACTGTGACAAAAAGGTTAAAAAACCCATATACCTTACACTCACTACTACACATTATACTACTACTAGGAAAAGTAAGTTAACTTTCTCTCTTTTTGTTATGCTTTCATAAATAAAATAATACTTTCTGTCTACCATGAAGCAAAGATATTGTACAAAACTGTATCTGTTTACAAAATCCTATGTGAAATAAGAACCACTCTCCACCCTTCCCTCTGAGATACTTCCCATATATTAACATTTTTAAAGCTTTTTATAGGCCTGACAATATGACAGACATCAGAAAAAAATTCTCTTTAATTATGAAGAACCTTTCTAATTATTCAAATTATAAGAAAATAGAAACATTCTTTCAGGACATATATGCTAAGTCAGGCTAGTACATCCTCACTAATTCTAAAAGTAACTCACACATAATAAGAAAACATTTGTCAATAGCAATACTAGAAGGGCAGAAGTAGAAAATGATTGTATGAAACAACACTTTTCCTCAATACGTAACAGCACAAAATGTATATGGGAAGATTATGGAGTCTTGTATTTAAGCTGGAATGAAAAATACAAAGTAATTATACATTAATAACTACTTCTATCTGGAGAGAAATAAAAATGTATAATATTCACATTTTCTTCATTAAGACCTAAACAGATCATCTCAGTTTCCAATACCAATGCATTTCCTTCACAATGTTACAGTTGGCAATTGGTGTTTGCTAGCCTTCACCTAGAGCAAGGCTGGACTGCTGCATCCAGACATACAGGAGGAACTTTCACTGAAACATTGCATGCTCATTGTGTGGACTTAGAGGAACTATGGACTCCTAATGTTGCTCAGGAACATTTATATTCCAGACCAGTAAAGCATAAAGAAAAAATAACATGTAAATCCTGCGAACCTTTCTAGGTATGGGGTGAAAAAACCTCCACACTTCATCACTTTTGACCCTCTTACATATTAAAACTGGTTTAAAAACTGAGCTAGAGGTGATCAGTGTTGTCAAACACTCACACTTCTCCCCACACTTTCTGATGTTTACCTAAGTAAGCATCAACTGTGAAAAAAAAAAAATGGAGATTTTTGCTCTTGCTGCTATTCAGGATTAGCACTTTTTAGGAAGTGAACTTCTCCTAAGACATTTAGTTAGCAATACCACTCTGAGTGCTTAAATTTTTTTAAATCATATTAGAATGTTTAGGAAAAACAGTGCCTGAAAAGTGTCTTTTAAAACTAAGCTCATTATTTGGACATGTCCTTTTTAAACCCTAAGAACACACTTCTGTAAGAAGGTTGAAGGACGTAACTCATCACATTTAGCAGGAAACTAGCTCAAACGTCTGATCATACAGATATCCAAGAGTCTTAGAAAAAAAGCACCCAAATGTTTTTGCACAGAACCCATGAAAACAACATTGGGTTTAATGTTTTATTCCCTTCCAAAAGTAAAAAGTTTAATCATGGTTATGACTGTTCACAGTTTTTCACAGAAACAACAACCATATGGTTTATTTATCTGACACATTAGAACAACTTCCAAAATTACCTTCCAAAAAGTGTTGCTTGTTAGAGATCTGACTTCTTAGAAAAAAACACACTGAAGCCTTCAGCATTAGGCTTTTTGAGATCTTTTAACATTTTCACTTTACACTGTTCTTACACTTGGCTCAGGTGAAAAGCACTTACCTCTGCATGTTTTGCCATTGAACTGGCTTCAACTGCATAGACTTTTCTAGCTCCAGCCTGCACTGCAAAAAATGAAAGGATTCCTGATCCACAGCCAACATCTAGGACCACCTTGAAAACAAAAGGCAGACCAAAAGTAACAAAATCATCAAAAAGTTACTTCTTGACACCTGTTTTAAGTAACTGAATTTTCATAGCTGTACCTTGCATTTAGTAAGCGTGGCATTATGCAAAAATATTACTAATTTCTCTTGAAATTGCTTGTAAAAAGGCTTGTTAATGAAGAGTTTAATGCCCTTAATCTTTTTTTTTTTTTTTTTTTGTAGCAGTAACAGCATATTTTTAAAGGACTGTAGATTATTCTCATGTGTAAATACATGGTTATGGTTTGGAGGAAATAGATTTTTGTAACAAATTTTCTTTAGAAGAAAAATTGGAAAGCCAAGTCTGAATACATTGCGGCAGGGAGAGAAGACGTGATAATAATAATTTTGTGAAAGCCTACAGAATTGTGTCTTTCTGAATGAAAAGTCATTCTGTGATGTGGAAGTTTCTTAGATAAAACCAAGAATGTATCTATGTTCAAATACTGGTTCTGCTTGCTGACATTAGTACAGGACCTTTAATTGCACCACTTGATGTGGTGTCTCTCAAAAGTCCTCAGTTATATACAAATCCCAAAGCTTCATTTTCTCTATAAGTCAGGTGGCTCATATGCTTCAAGCCAAGAAGTTGACTGAAATATTTCAAAGCATCAAACTTTTTGTTTCTATGTATAATGTAACACAAGGCCAGCAACTGCTGCAATACTCCAGACAAGACTCCACTTCCTAGCTTCATTCTGTTGTACAGGTCACTCAGTACTGCTGCAGAGGCATATGTACATGGAAAGAGAGCCTAACTGCTGGAGAAGTGGTTAGGATGATGTGACTGATGTGATCTTTGATGCAAAGCCCACTTTTATATTGCCCAACAGAATAGACTAATACCAGTACCTTGATTCCCCAAGATTTTAGTACTAGCTTTGAGAAAAATCTCACAACAGCTCACCTGTCAGGTTCCTCCTATGGGTTTTTGCTTGACTGAAAACAAGAAACAACAGCTTTCCTGTCCCTGTGGCTGAAATTCTCATTAAATTTTGATCCAAGATATGAAATTCACAAGCCTGTTAGGTTATTTAAGCCACCTGGAACTGGAACCTCCTAAGATTTCAAAGCACTTCTACCATGAAACCATGCTACAGCCCCAATCCAATCTCAAGAGTCAACAGCAGAGAGGATTAAATATAATACAGATTCAGAGTAATACTGCAGATTAGTATACCACCCACTACCCCTGCTCTTTATTGCTTCTCTGCCCCAGCTTCCCATATGATTGTTTACCAGCCTTTAAATACACAGAGATAATCTTGTGTATTCAAACAGAATAATTTTGACAGGAAAATAATCTCATAGAATGAAGGCCGCATTCCAATCCCCCAAAATTACTCTAAGTTACATTTAGGTTAAGTATTAAAGAACGCAGTATAACACACATGGCCTGAATCTGTGGTAGATAATATGAATCTGTGTTACAGAAGTACTCCACTGCAATTAACATTGTTTCTGATATTGCACATAGTCTCAGTTTGGCATAGAAGTCAGAACCTTGCCTTTAATAATTTTCTTTCCTAGGGAAAGATTTTATTAAGCTCATTTTTTATATCACAGATGACAGCCCATTACAGATTCTATGCATTGGAAGGTATTAGAATATGCTCCTATGCCCAGAAGAATCTGCTCTTCACAACAGCAAGTGAGGGTGAGTATTGGTTACTTAAGTAGGAAGGGAGACAATGACAAGTGAAGGTCAATTTCACTGAACCATAGATCTGACAGAAGGTTTGGTAGCCTATTTCTCAATAACCAATGGGAACCACAAATACAATAATGCTTTCTCTCTGCATACATGTAAAGTATAAGGAAGAGTCAAGTGCTCAAGTTCAACATAAAAAATCCAATGGAGAAGTTTGGCTTTTTGCACGAGACCAAATTCTGATGACATTTCTTACACTGTATGTCTACATCAGCAGGTCGTAGAGCTGAACTGGAACATTTTTTTTCTGGATGATTTACTAAGACTAACTCTAGTCTGATTTTCTTCTAGATTAGTTCAAATAAATTTCAACCAAAATTAATTCAATTTGCCTATTCTGAGACCACACTACACCATGAACTGAAGCATCCTGAGTGGCCATGATAGAAATTCACTTCAGAAGCTCACTCCCAACCCACATTAACACTCTAATGCAGACACAAATGAGCACAGCAAACTGAAGCAGCTGACATAGAGGTAGCATTTGTCCAGTAATTAGTGAAGCAGGGGGGAAAGGGGCTCATAAATTACATATGACACAGTGTGGGAATTGCTGGAGGCTGCACAAAGCATAGGCATGCCCTGTAAGACTTGCTGTATCAACAGCCCTGGGTACACCAGAGACCTTTATCCAGGACAGAACTTGCAAGGAAGGATGTTGCTGTTGGTGTTGGGCTGCATAGAATGGCTGATGGCTGCCCCTGATGCTGGTAACAATGGTGACCTATGGGGTAAGTGGGCCCTGGCTGGAGAAAACCACCAGGTATGAAGCAAAGGGTGGAGAGGAGCAGACTGTGAACCATCGCAAAGGCTAATAGGAGATAGTTTGGATCTTCACAGACACTTTTTGGAGGCAAAAGCTCTCAGCATCAACACCCGGCTGTGGAGCTGATATCACAGAAAGAAATTAAGCTTTTATAAGTGCAATACCTTCTCAAGGAATGAAGACTGCCAGGGAGAGACAGGACCATCTGAAAAAGTGGGGTAAGGGTTTCTTTGTCATCAGTTTTCCAACTTAACAAGGAGGGCTGAAAAACTAGGTACATGTTGTTGGAGGTCATCATAGCCTGAAGAGAAAGGAAGGCATCAAGAAAATTGTTCAGGAGGCAGGACAATGGAGGGTCCCCATGCACCCCTTGTAAAAGAAGCCCAACAGGGAAGCCGTCTGAGACACACGTACACATGCACACATAGCATGGGAAACAAACATGAGGAATGTGAAGACCATGCATAGATGCACAGCTTTCATCCCACGGGGATTACAGAAACATGGTGGGATAGTTTGCACAGCTAGTGCTGCAATGGATGGCTATAGGCTGTCAGAAAGGATCAGTTGGGCAGGTCAGGAGGAGGGGTTGTACTCTATGAAAAGAATGACTGAAGTGCATGGAGCTGTGGCAATATGCAATGAGACAGCTGGAACTTACGGGTAGGGATGAGAAGACACAGCATAGCGATACAGATGATATTGAGGTAGGCATCTGTCATAGACCACTTGGATCAAGAAACAATACCTTTTGGAGGAAACCTCATGATCATAGGTCCTAATACTTACTGGGAAATCCAATCACCCCAGTTCCTACTGGAAGGTTGGTATGGTGGGGCGCAACAAATCCAGGAGATTTCTGGAGTGTCTTGGTAAGTTCCTGATAGTAGTGATCAGTAAACTGAGCAGGGGGAACGCTTCTGCTGAATCTGCTGCTAAAAAACATCCCCAGCCTCTAGTGAGGGGGTGACTGCTAGAAAGCAGCCTTGTAAAAAAAGAGACTTAAGGGTCTTCCTACTGAACAACAAGGTGAATACGGGTCAGCCCTAGCAGCCAAGAAGGCTAACTGCATACTGGGCTGTATAAGCCAGAGTGTGATCAGCAGAGGTCAGGGAAAGGCCATTTTAAGATTTCATTTGGGGAGCTCTGTCCAGTTGTGATCTCCCCAGCACAAGACATACACTGATATATTGCAGCAAGTACCATGGAAGTCCACCAAGATAATTAGAGGGTTGGAGGACATGACATATGAGGAGAGGCTTGAGAAAAATCTAGTTTTAATAAAAGGAGGCATGCTAACAGGTAAGCTTACTGCTGGCTTCATCTGCCTAATAGGATTTCAGAGTAAACTGAGACAGGCTCTTCCTGAAGGAGACCCACAGTGGTAGGACAAAAGGCAACAGACACAAGTCATTACACAAGAAATTCCAACAGATACAGTAAAACCCTCACCATGAGGGTTGTCAGACACTGGAACAGGTTGCATACAGAGTCTTTGTCACTCCTATGCTTGGATCCATTCAAAATGTAACTGGACAGACATGGTCTGGTTTGCAATAGCATACCTTCCTCTTCAAGTGGCATTGCTGTTACCGTTGGCAGAGCTGAAAAAGCAGTCATTAAGACAATTTTTTTTACTAAAAAAATTAGTGAAAGCTCTAACGCAATTCTTTCTAAGAATAAATATAAAGGAGTATATGCCGGTAGGAATTACCACATTAATGTGAAGAATTTGGCTTCATATTCATTAGATTTTGAATGAGTTCTCTTTATTCTTTTAAGCTTCAATAGACATAAATGGTCAATCCAAGCATTACTCCCAACTTATCCTAAAGTAGCTTACCTCTGACAGTGTTTGAATTTATCACCAAAAACCCTCTCAAAGGGTCCAGAATCAATTTCAGATAATCTATTGCTCTTTCTTATAAAGATATTTTTTCAAAAGAAAAAAAGCCTAGAATAAGAAAAAATATACTTTATCACCAAATATCCCTTCACTATAGGCAAAAATGTGTGTATAATAAATCACTACAGAACTCAGGGAGGGAGGTAGCAAAGGTAAATAAATATATTGGAGGGATGCGGCGTGGGTAGAAAACACTAAGACAGATAACAATTCAATAAAACTTTTTTCAGTAATGGAGGTAATAAAATAATTATGCCCTTTTTGCCTTTTTGTCTCCTCACTGCCATTATTAAATGTTTCTGTCTGCCTTAAGAGTTTCTGGATATAGGATAAATATAGTTGCCATATTTCCAACAGATCAAGTCTCAGCACAATGGGTTTCTCAGGCTTTCGTGGGAAAGCTATTTGCCACAATGTAAGTAGTTCAATTTTTCAGCTACATTTATTCTGAAAATTGCCATTTCTCAACAGAATCAGGAAAAAGAGCGATCATTTTCTAAGTGGGTGGCCAACAACACCCAGTCTGTAACAGTCTTACTATTAGGTATGCTGAAGAGAAGCTAATGCACCTCTAATAGTTGACAAAATAAATAAACCAAAAGCAAAAGCAAGCAAGATTTCCTACAGAAGCAAGGAGTATGCTGAGCCTGAACTCCTTACTGCAGGCACCTACAGAGATAAACCTGTCTTTTGCGTTATAACATGGGAGAATCCCATGGCAAGAAGTCACTGGCAAATAAAATCCTTTCTTTGCTTTTTCTTTTACCATATATTCAAGTTACACATTCCAGCCCAAAATGTAATCCATTAATGATACTGTAGCTCCAACTACCCAGGTGGTATCATCCAATAACACATGCTTTGGGTTTGATTCTGATGCCTGCAGTAAACCTTATTGAATTAAACAGGAGAGGAGGATTGTCTGAGACCTGAAAGAAATATCAGAGACCGAAACCTATTTCTTTAATTTCTGCAAGGGTTTGTTTCCTTTTTTATGAAAGTAAATAGTTAAGTGTAGTTTTTAAAGAAGCACAGTTTATCTAAGTTGCATGGCAAAGAAAAATTATCAGCTCTATTTGAATTTATTACTAAACTGAATTAATAGTTAAAACATAACTATTTTATTCAGATAAATTTCACACTTCCAATTCTCCTCATTTTGGCCATAAATATGCTACACATTTAAAGGTAAATTTTTTTTCAGTATTTGCTTACATGTTTGTAAAGACTCTTTTCCGTGATGTAGTAAAGCCATTTGTGCTTGTGTGAGATGAAGTTAGAATCTCCTTTTAAAAGGAAATGCACACAGAAAGATGAGAGAAAGGAAGGGAAAGAAGAGAAGACAAAAAAAATGACAAGGTAAAAAAAATAGTAATTACAGCTTCATTTTATCCATCCTTATTTTTGCAGTGTGCTGCCTAACATCATAAACAGAGTTCACATGGTCTCAGCTGACATTCTGAGACCTAGAAATCATTCTGCTGCTAGGCTGCTGCTTACAAATTGTGCATTTGTTTACAGAAGGTCACATGTAGCCTAATATTTTCTGCTGTGTTTTATCATTTTATTAAGTGAAGTGAAGAGTGTCATAACAAGATATGCAGATGACACAACTTCCAGTGATTAAAGAGCAGAGAGAGCTAGCAAAGGTAGGCCACTGGACAATGCACAGATAAATTAAACTCAGTGCTGATTAATATAACTTTGTGGAGAATATTAATTGTTTGTGTACCATCCAAATTCTAAATGAATCATCATCATCAACAACAACAGCAAAGAGCCTAGGCACCAGTATGAGCTGTCTGGTGAAGATTAATGCTCAATGGACATATACAGTCCCAGGAAAAAATCCTCAAGATTTATGAGAACCAAAGTAAAGAATCACTAGGAAGTTAGAATTCTGCAATATAAATAAACTGTATGGCATCGTCTACACTACCATGCGTAACCCCTGCCAATCCTTCTCAAAACAGGTGCTGCAGAATTAATGCTGACACTGAGAAAGAGGGTAAGAATGGTAACAGGGCATGTGCAATTTCTTCATACAGAAAAAGACAGAGAGGACTGAGAACAATGACCTCAGACGCAAGACTATGTAACAAGAGGCAACAAAAATTGACACAATGGAGGAACGATATAAAGAAAATTGCAATCACAGAACAGCTTGAGTTGGAAGGGACCTTAAAGGTCAACTAGTCCAACTCCCCTGTCACAGGCAGGGACATCCCCCACTAGACCAGGTTGATCAGGGCCCCATCCAGCCTGGCCTTGAACGTCTCCAGGGACAGGACATCAACCACTTCTCTGGGCAGCCTGTTCCAGTGTTTTACCACCCTTGTGGTGAAAAACTTCTTCCTTATATCCAACCTAAACCTACCCTCCTTCAGTTTAAAACCATTACCCCTTGTCCTGTCACAACAGCTCTGCTAAAAAGCCTGTCCCCATCCTTCTTACAGGCCCCCTTTAGGTATTGAAAAGCAGCAATGAGGTCACCTCAGAGCCTTCTCTTCTCCAGGCTGAACAGCCCCAACTCTCTCAGCCTATCCTTGTAGGACAGGTGTTCCAAGCATATGGTCATTTTTGTGGCCCTTCTCTGCACTCGTTCCAACAGGTCCATGTCCTTCTTGTGCTGAGGGGCTTCAGAACTGGACTCCAGGAGGGGTCTTACCAGAGCAGAGTAGAGGGGCAGAATCACCTCCCCCGACCTGCTGGTCACGGTTCTTTTGATGCAGGCCAGGATAAGGTTGGCCTCCTGGGCTGTGAGGGCACATTGCCAGCTCATGTCCAGACTTTTGTCTATGAGTAAACTCCAGTCTTCCTTTGCCTCACAATGTAAGAGCAATGTGACAGAATTAGAAAGCTGACAAATTAAAAAGCTTACTAAAAGAGATACTTTTTCACATAATATGGGAATTTGTGTTTGTATTAAAGGTGAAATCAGAGAAGAGCGTGCATTGGGACTGGTCCTGGAGAGGGTCAGAAAGTCTCTAGCTAGAGTGACTAACTGCAATAGAAAAAAAAAGCAAAAAAACATTGTAAAATATACCAGTCCTATGCCTTGGATTTCAAGAAGCCTAAAAAAAAAACAAAAACCAAAACAAAATCAGAAAACTACTCAATCTGTGGCTGGGAGGCAGGTTATCTTACATCTCCCCAGTGCAACCTTTTTTTGTCTTTTGCTGAAGTATCTGGTTTGGACAATGAGAGAGGTGGACTAGATAAAGAAGTAGTAATTGTCGTTATATTAATCACAGTAGTCTTCAAGATCTATATATATGTATTAGAGATGACTTTGACATCTGAAGTTGTAAATTCCTGCATTTTTTCCAAATCTTTGCCTTGTACAAATGGAGTTACAGCAGCCACTTATATGCTTGCTCAGTTTGTAATTATTGTTATGTGCAAAAACATCCAGTGTAGACCTCCATGAAAGAGACATAAACCAGAATACCTTTGCAGGTATTTGCAAAAGACTGTATGGCACAATAGCAAACACACAGTCAACAGTTAAGATAAGGAAACTATATTGTATGTGAGCTCTAAGATACCAAATGGGAATGAAAAGAGCGCAAAATGTCAAGAAACATATACACGTAAGTTTCTGGATTGTCCACAGAAGACAACAGTGGAACTTGTAGATCATGTTTGGATCCATTTTGGTGTCATTCATCCTGAGGACATACCATCACCATCATGCATTGTCATTCATGTGCTTGGCAATAACATCAATAATATAAAGCACAGATTAATTAGTATATTCATGCACAAAGTCCCAAGTGAGATAAGGCTCCAGTCTGATAAGTGTTGCTCTACAAGTTGAAGTTTAGAGCCTAAGCAGCATACTGGAACATTTAAGACAGTTAACAGAGCTTACCTTGTCTGTAAAATCTATGTAGTTCTGTAGGATAGCTCTGTGATAAGTGGCTGTCCTCACAAAATCCTGCATCATATTCTGTTGTTGAGACAGACAGCCATAAAACTAAAAGGAAAGGAGGAGATGAAAACAAGAAAGACAAAGCCCATCTTCTGCCAGTCTTACCTTAAATTTCTTGGTACGTAAATTACCAAGGTCCTGACCACCCTCTGAATAAACCTAAGCTATCTTTTAACTGACCCTGTGACCAAGGTCAAGCAAACAACAGTAACTTAGATTTCACAAACTGGCACTGAAGTTTCATTACCTGAAAATACTGAGCAGAGGATGCTTCATCTGTTCGCTGACTGAACACAGAGTTCTCCTTCTTTTGGCTATGGCATCTCTTCAATGCATTTGAAAATGTTTTGTGTTCTGGAAAAGAAAAATAGGAAAGACAGAAATATAGCAAAAACCACAAGGATAGTAAATTAAGATAAACATTTAATGACAAGATAAGAACACATTCAATCACACTTGAGAGGAATCCTTCATTTGGCTATGGTGTTCATAAATATATAATAAACACTTTCAAATTTCATTAAATAGACAAGAGCTGTTGCAAAGATCTGGGAAGCATTGAAAGATTTTAAGCACCTGTATGCATGCAACAGTGTTGTCGAGGATTCTGCATTCAGGTTAGCTAACTCCTTCAGATATCTGTGATGTTGAACTCTTAACATAGGAGTGGCGAAACTTAAGGCTCAACCTACTATTTCAGGTTTATCTATATTAACCCAAGCTCTACACAGAGAACTACCTAGCGTTATTGTGAAACATACGGATTTGAGTGAGGAGGTTTACAACCTAGAATAAGCCACTCAAATTTAATTGGCCTAAAAAGGCAGGCTGAAGACCATGTACCTTCCTTTAAAGGCAGTCTAGCTAAAAAGCTTGGATTTATAGCCCTTTGGCTTCTGTGAACAAGATCACTTCTGACATAAGGTAAGTAAAAGAAAAAGACACGTGGACATAAAAAACAAATAATCGCTTCATACAAGGGCTTTTGTCTCCATCCTTTAAGATCAAACCAACCCCCTAAGTATAAATTTCTTGATGTCCAAAATAAAGGCACATGCCATTATCAAATGTGAGATATTTTTTAAAATTCATGTTAAACAAATGTAATTTTAAAAAAACAAAACACAGTTTTCAAAAGTGACGTTTAGGACTACACCCTGAGACAAGCTGTTCATAATATATTTGATTGAGTTGCCTGTCTGGCACAGTTAATTTTTCATTTCGCATGTTTGACTGAGTTGCCTTTATCTCATCGTTAATTTTTCATGTTACAAATGGTGTGACTCACACACTTGAACTACCCTATATACACGCAGTTTCCTTGCAGAAACCAGAGCCCTGCGAGCAGAGCCGCTGCGCCCTGAGGTTCTGTTCATGTTCACGTCACTGAGGGAGCACCTCCTGTTGGGCAGTGGCCAGATGTTCCGGCAGAGAGTCGGCAGTGTACAAGCGTCTGGAGGCCAGTTGGTGGCATTCAGTTGTCCTAGACCCCAGGGAGGATGCTCAGAATGAAACAGTAAGTGGCTGGATCATGACAGTGAAGAGTGGCCCAAAATACAGTCCATGCCAATTTCTGCTGGAAGATGCAGAAATCAGCTTGAAACAAAGCAGTCCCTCTGTTCTTTCTCTGTATGAAGAGACAACACCAGAAAAAAGCCTGATTCTGGACAGATTTTTTTCCAGGCAGTCACCCATTGTTTTAGGTTTCTGCCATTTTTTTTTCTATCCAAACACAGAAGATAGGTAAGAGATGATGCTACCGATTCAGTGACATTCTTGACTCCTTTCTTTTTTAGTCACTCTTCACACATTAATTTCATACCTCTACAGAGACTCTTTGGTAACACAGAAGAACAGCATCGGCATCTTTGGTATCCAGGAATGAGAATGGTTTTCAAAACCACAGCATTGTAAGAAAAACTGTAAAAGCTTGCCTATAGAGGTCATGCTATAGAAGTTTTTACCTGTTGCAGTTGTCAAAACATAGGCTGTGACTCTTGAATGGTGTTGGCTGTCTTCAGAGAAATAACTTACAATTTTCATTTACTGAAAAGCAAATCCTTCTGCCTTCACCACCCCAATCACTTAAAGCAATCTAAAGTTTTCCACCGACAGATTGAAAAACCCTCAAAACTTTGTAAGTGTTATAGCCATATTCCATGAGTGGCAAATAAATTAATTGAGGCTCTAAAATGTAACTCTCACAGTACATTTACTCTTTTTCATGCATTGTAAGACTTCCAATAACTACTCCAACAACAATGACCTGATGTTCTTGAGGATAGAGGTAAGCAGACATATTTATTGCATTTTCAAACCTCTGTTTCAAACCTCAAACCTCTGTTCAACTCAAAACTCCTCAAAAAACTACAGATGTTTCTCTTTCAAAGTGCCTCATCTGGATGTTGTTCAGAAAATTATGGATAATACTGGAACAAAGACCACTATGAATATGCAGCCTCATCTAGTTTTTATTAGCTAATCCAGGCACTCACTTACTTCCAGCACAGTGGAATAGGCTGTAAAACTTCCCCAAGTGCAGGGTGAATCTAAAACACCTACAGTCACTGCTGTAAGTACAACACAGCACTTAAATCTGTGTGTTTTAATCTGTTTTAAAACACCTGTATTTTTAACCAGATCAAAAGTCCTCCTTAAACTTTTTGATGTGAATTGAAGCTTGTGATCTATGGTCTGTAACACAGAAAAAAACTAAATCTAGCAAGTCAAATTGTCTCTGTTTTAAAAGTTGAAAAGAAACTCAGAAAAATATTCATTAGACACTCTTCAATAACTGCCTATGCGCAGTCTCTTACTTCACAACTAAATGTCCTTCCAGTAAGGGGTATGCTTCCTCACATTTATTGTACATCATGTCATAAATAAATTCATCAGGCAGCTACCAGGAAGAAGCAAAAAAAGCTTAGTTCATATTCTAGTGTACCCCATAATACATGCTCCTTTGGAACAAAACTAATCTTGCAGTATTAATTATTAGTTTTCAAAAGAGGGGTTTTCCTTTTTTCCTTAGACATTGAGAAAGCAAGGAAAACTCCCATTCTTGCAGGCAAGATTTACAAGAATCTTGTTTAGGAAATAAATAAAATATACTCACAAATAATTTCAAAGAATATAAAAAATATTAACTCTCACACATTTTCTTTGAAAGTCAAGCTTGCTAGGATCTTTTTTTCTCATTTACCCTCCCCTTTTATTTTTCCAATTAAAATCTGAAAACAGAAATAATTTGAAAATTTCTATCTTGACAGAAAGCTGAAAAACTGAGGCATTTGGCTCAAAGTTTTGACTAGCTATGCACCTCAGCTAACCAACATTTGCTGTTGGACATTAAGCCCATGCTAATCAATCATATGGTTTGATAACTTGTCAGATACTCTGCAGATATTACTTCACCAATAGCCTAAAAACTGAACTGTGTAGAAACTGAATAAAGGCCACCTAAAACTTATTCCTGTCATCAAAGAGGAACATCTTTCCTAAGAGCCCTGCTTCTGGTGTCTCTTTCACACTACTCTGTTGCCAAAAAAGGACAGCAGAAGCCCTAGGTCCCTGCAGCACTTCCCACAGGCACACTCATAATTAATTCCTGGTAAATTGTTACTCAAATGGTTGCACTCTGCATAAGCAGAACTGCTGTACTGACTTCTACTTACAAACTGCCTATCATCACAGCAGAAGACACAGACACACGAATGCAAGCTATTAACATAGTGCACTGCACCCATCTGCTCAAAACAGATGGAATCTCTCCCTACTCCAAAGGGGAAGAGGGTAGGAAGGAACAAATAATCATAAAAAAAAAAAAGCTCCATTAATAAACCTGGATGGTTGTTCAGCGAGAAAGGGAAATAAAAAACAAACTAACATACATACAAAAAGGGAAGGAAAACTCCATGGGGACTAAAAATCCACAAACTCCAGACAGCAGCAATCCAAAAAATGCTACTTGAAATAAATCATTAGCAGCAATGGAGAAGAATACTCCCACATTATTTTGCATTAGCTGCTGAAGGCTACTATTAAAATTCGGTACTACATTCAGCAGTAAATTTGGCCTGTAACTGATCAGAGCTGTACAGTCATAACTTTGATCATGTTTGAAAAAAAAAACCAGAATTAAATTAAGTCCATAACTTATCACAAGACTGTATCAAATGATCAGACAGGTCAGACTGTCTCCTGCTCACCAGTGGGATACAGTCTTCCATTTGGAACAACAGAATTGCAAAATACCCAAATAATAAAATGCATGCTTTGCAAAAAAGCAGCAAAAATACAGTAAGTTTATCAAGGCCAGACTACTATCCAAGACGTCTGAGGTTGAAGTATTATTTTCAAATGAGGAAGAAAACCTTTTTGCTTCTGTTGAGTTGTATTAGACTTCAGAAATTCACAGTGACACCTATTACAATTACCCTCGTAAAATTCCAACAGCATTCATCACACAGACTCAAAAGAAAAAGCTCCCAGAAATCCGTGGGTTTACATCAGTTTGATAATATTTATCTAAAAAATTTTTCTCTCTCTGTTATACCTTTCAACAAATTATACAGTTTTTCATTGCCACAAACACAGTAGACTAGACTATAGGGATTCCATTTTAACAACTCATTTACTAATATTTAAATCAGGACTAGATCATTTTGATGTGAACATTACTGAATATTAAATCACAATGTGCAGACTTACCACAATGCTACTTGTGTTAGTTAAGTATAGGCTAATATAAGTGAATTTCTGCAGACTTCTTTCAAACTTTTTTTATGAGCCTAGGCTCCAAACAGACTAGTGAGTGAATCATTTCAAGTGTCAGCACAGGAGAACTAGATGCTTAGAAATTCAGTCACTAAGCACTTCACCAGCACACAGGGGACTCAGTCAGTTGTGTGTTTTTAAAGGAAACATGATTGATGGCCTTGTGTCATTGCATATCAGGACCTGGATGTCACATGTTCCAAATCTCATTATTAAGTTTCCTAAGTTATACTTTTCCCAAAGCAAAAACCTTTTCTATTTTTAGCACCAGTATTACATACTTTTCTTTGCAGAAAGCAAAATACTGTATCACCTCCAAGCTAAATATCCTAACTAAAATCAATTTTCTCTAATAGAACTTTCCACCCATTAGGTAAGTGATTCACATTGGCATAAAACAAACATAGCCGAACTGATAAAACAGTTGGTTATTATCAAGAAGAATATTAAATTAGTACCTTTAATTTCAAACTGCAACCACACTCCAAAGCAATGTGAACTAGGAGATGTGAAAGCTTTCCCTACCATGTCAATCTCACGCTAAAAGTGTTACTAGAAGAATAGTCATTATTTGTAAAATGGCATTATGAAGTAGCTAAACATAATTTTTTCACTTTCTTTAGAACACCCATTGTGGTTGTATTAGACAAGGGAGAGAGGAATGGGTTTTTAAGTTGTAGGCAAGTTTTCATGAAGGTTGCAAAAATTATTGTGATATTGTAAAACTTTTGAAGTTAAACTATACTTTGGGAACTATTAAACTAAAAAGCATTAGATCCTTTGTTCTTTCTTAAAAGAATGGATGTTTTTTATGTAAATCAGCTTCATCAGAAGACAAAATGCACTTTAATGAAGGAAGATCATTTGGCTCAGTACAGTATAATTGCATGAAATGGAAATATTGAGACAGATATGGTTGATGCAGGTGGTTCACTTATGTCTTCTAGTTTTAAACAGCCAGAATGCTGAAAGTCTTGTACATAAAAAGCCTAGCAGTGCTTAGTGAGAGCCTCTTCTGAACTGGTGGCCACAGACATGCCTCACATGAAAGCACTATCTAGTAACACTGAAATAGTGGCTACTAATTTTCAAAATATTGACAACATTGTCTGAGACATACCTCACCTCACTGGAATGAAGTACTTCTGTTTTAAACAATTTTACACTCACCTTCTCCCAATCTCTTCCATGTTTACCAGAACACAAGACATTAGAACTAAATAGATTTTTAAACACACTGAATAATTGGACAAATTCCCAATACAAGTATGTTGCCATCTTCAACACAGAATTGGCACTGAAATATTGTAATTTACAGGCAGGCAGATCTAGTAGTACTCAGTTCTAGCAGATAGGAGTAAAAAATACAGAAATTAAAAATAATTCACATAATTTTTTCTAAAACTGTGGGAAAGTTATGCTAAATTTCTTGCCTATAGACTAAAAGAAAGAAAAAAATCTATCAGATCATATCTGGAAAGTCAAACACTCATATTAAATAGCAAGAAAACAGCCCATAATAATAATAATTCCAGAATAATAATAATGAATAATTCCAATGAAACTACCAGAATGCTACGAGTTACTTAAAAACTAGGGAAAAATTACTAACCTTTTTCCAATTCCCTTTATTTTGTGCTCCCAGGAGACAGAATCAATCAGTACTTTAAAATGCAATGCTAAAATCACTCCCACAGAAATGTTAAAGCCTGGAGAAACAAAAGGTACTGAAAACAGTGTCGTAAGTGATTACGTATTGAGCTTCCCCTAAATCTTACCACCTTGAACACACTCGATGAGCCATCCCAAATCACCACACAACTTGTGAATGACTGCCTCTAACTGGACCAAGAAAAGCAATGGTATAGAAAACCACAGAGTGAGACAATGTCAAACCCAGAGGTTTGAACAGCGAGACCAACAGATACGGGCACAGCAGAAGACATGGTTGGTGGCAACCTTCTCTGTTAAGATATGCAAACAGACCAGCAGCCTCCAAAATCACACAGTGGGTGCTTGTCCTTGCACACCACAGTCCCCAGCTCCAAATACAACCTGAAAAATTATGATCAGATACATACTCCATTGAAGCTGAACAAGTCAAACTGATTGCTGCATACTCCCAAAGTCCACCAGTGCCTGGGACAGCCACAAAAATGATTTAACTCAGGAAAAGCACCTACAAAGCTTAGAGCCAGTTTGTGACAGTGAAGTAATTCAGAAACTGGAATATGACACAGAACCAAAGTTTTTGCCCCAGAGGTGAGAAGTTAGGGATTACAACTGTGCGCATAGGATGGCTTAAAAGACAAAATCTTTGGGTTTTTTGTCATTCCAGCAGTAGAGCCTCCTACTGCTCTTTTAAGACTAGCAAATGCAGGACTTCACAATCATTGTGAATTGCAGAGGGGCAATTATAGTCAATGTATTGAGTAGGTTTTTCTCTCAACAAGTTGAGAGACCTCATTGTTTACATGGTAAAATGACACAAGTTTCAAGCTGCAAGATTAAAGACATTTTTGAATTTAATGGCTTTCTAAATTAATCAAATAAAATAAGACTCAGGTAACCAAACTCTTTTTTTGCTTTTCTGAGAAAAAGAATCACTACTTTAAACAGAAACTAGCAAGTAACTACAGAGTCATTTGGTCCTTTACTTCATTGAATTTATTATCTGACACAAATTCTTAGATTTAAACTGCTGAACCACTTCATTGCAAGCTGTGGGTCTGGAGGATTATCAATTAGTTTTCTCTAGTGCTTTGGTTTGCATGACTCAGTACACACTAACTGGATTCCTTCTGGATGAAATTAAACCAAAATATGCACTCCAGGAATAAACTTCAACGGTCAGTGGTCATTTAGTCTACATAACCAGACTAGATCTAGTTCAAAGTAAACACACCCTCCATTCTTGCCTCCTTTCCAAATGAGTATAGTTTGCATACCAGACCTCGACCACCAATTGTTCTGTCTTACAAAATTATTGCTTCTGGTCTGTGTGAGTTGCTAATGGAATTACAGCTCATTAGATCCATATGTTATTACATGAAATAATAATTTTTGGAGAAAAAAATCACTATAAGACACACCATGTTCCTTTGCTTGAATTATACTGCAGTGACAGCATCTATGTTTACACATATAAAATTCAATGTATGCCTTTAATATATTTCACATATATATATCATAGAATCATAGAGGTTGGAAAAGACCTTAAAAATCATCCAGTCCAGATACCTCTTCAGATAGACACACTCACTTGTATGCCTCCAGCTCAGTTCTGTATGTTGAGATCCACAAGTACTATAGGCTATAAATAACTGAAAACTGTAAATAACTTTTTTTTCCCCACCTGTATTGTGCTTCTGTGTAAGTGGCACAGCTATTTGAGCTGGCAGACAACTTTCATAGGAAGTTGTGCTGGTAAAACACCTACAGACACCAACTATCCACATGTCCAATGTCTGCATTCACTGTGAAAGTGGCTGGACACCAGGGTCATGAGGTTTGTAAAGTCAAAAAGGAAGCTGCATTATACCGCAACCCCAAAAGAACAATTCATCATATACTCATGAACTGATCCTGTGTTAAATCAAACAGGCAATTTCCACCAAGAAGTAGAGAGCTACATACCAAGTCTGCCACAGATGAGTTACAGACTGGTTGGTTGGTCTGTTGCAGATAAATGATCTTTGTTTTTGAAAGAAAAGCCTGTAGGCTACTAACTTTCATTTTCATTGCCTGCTTGATCCTACTCAGATGTTTAACATATGTTCAGCAGGAAATGAAAGATACAGTCTATGATTTATGACTGTCTAAATGCTGGAACCAAACAGCAATTCTCTGTGTGGGCACACTCAAGGCACGAATTTCCTTCTCCCCTCATTCCTTACTCCTCATCTTCCTCTACCTTCCTAAAAGACAAAGGATTTTTAAACCCTATGACTTTTTAAAAACCTAAGACTTTTACAATACATTTTCATAACTTTCAATGTATGAAAAAGAAGTTTTTGGTTCATTTTTAAATAACAGTATTATTTTTATTTATTATACACACAAACACATTTGCAAATACGTGAAACTGAAAGTAACACCTATGCTTATACACATCAAATAAGAGGTTAGCTTCTGGTCTATAGGTTTTACTTCTTTGTAAAAACATAACTTTTTCAAGACTAAGTGCTATTTCATGTAGTCAATATGTAGAAGCAAGCTATTCCTATAGCATGGGGAAATAATATTCTACAAGTAAATTTCAGCTTAATGCAGCACCTAACACATTTCTTTTGATATCACCAAGTTTGTAATTTATTCTGAACAGATTTTACTTTGACCAAACCATTATATTCTTTTATATATATTAGTAAATTATATCTACTAAAGAGTTGTTGCATGGACTAACAGGCCATTTAAATTTATTTTGCCCTGAGTTTTAAAGATGGAAAAATATAGGAAAAAATGTAGAAAACTCTGAATTTGGTCATATGAAGAAGCAACCAGAAGTAATAAATCGAGAGACTTCTCTATACTGTTCTTATATATTTCATAACATGTAGCTACATAAATAAACTAAAACCAAACCACCAAGGAATATAGCTAAAGACACAACTGAATTTACCACTTAATCTTCAAGTCACTCCTCTCAGGAAAAATGGCAAACTGTATAGAAATTAGCTGGATTTTTTTCAAATACTTGTTTGTAAAAGTGGGGAAGAGCACCAAGTGTAAATTCCTTTGCCTTGAAATCCCAAACTATCAGTGCCTTCTGGAATCAAAACCTTCCCAGGTAGGCAAGACATGGTAAAGGTTGTGGACCAGACAGTACTAAAAAACTTGCCTGACTCATGAGTTATTCATTATCTCGGCAGTGAGCTAATAAATACCTGAACAACCTAATCTGAAATATCACTTCAGTTATGATGTGCATCTCTGTAAGAGACAATATTGTATTACAGTCTCAAGAGAAATAACTTCATGGAAGCACAACTCTGAACTGTAACACTCAGATACATAGACAAAAAAAAAAAACCAAAACAGACATCGACAATAATTCTTAGCTTACATTCATATTGTTTTAGCAGGGTAAGAGGTTAAAAGTGTGACCAGTTTTCCTGAACAGACACAAATGAAATGCTGTAACCACATAGGACTACAAAGGCCACTAAGATTTGGCACCCAACTGAAAAAAGCTTAGTCTGAAAACTGTGTTTTCTAGCAGAATGGCACTCAAGAGTTCAGCTATTATGTCTATATGACACAGGACTTAATAACTCATTGCATGAACAAACCCATCTATATCCAAATTCTCAGCCCTTGATGCTTTGAAACATGTATGTGTTTTTAAATAAGCTGCCAAAAATAAAATCTAATTGCTCTGTGCCTCAGTTTCCACACAATATAAAATGGAAATAATTGTAATTGCCTCCTGGAAATCACCGGGCCCACTGATACAGGCTGCTATGTAAGAACTCCTGGTTATTCCTCTAAAGAGGAAGCTGTATGTTACTTACAGGTACACAATTTCAAAATGTGTTGTGGTCATGCTGCACATTACTAAGAATAAATAGACAGCCTTCTGAATTTCCTTGCATAAACACTAAGAAGGCTTCTTCAAAAGCCAGTAAGAGGATGTGAGCATAGCATATATTATAAAGTCTCAGCTGTAGGATTTACAAAAACACAAGTCAGGTGGAAGTATAAAAATCTCCAGATCTCAACAATCTATTAAAATAGGGTCATGTTTCTTTAACAGAGTGAGATTCTTTTTCAGCATCACTGCACACAAAATCTCTATTCTAAGAACTGCAAGTGTATGTTAACCAACTAGCTATCAGGCAAACAGATCTGCAGGACAATTTCTGAAGGGGGAGCAAGAAGTGGCGAATTGTCCACACAAAGCAATACATTTACCAGTTATTAGAGTTTCCGAAGTTAAGTCATACAAATGTGTTATCTCCATTTGCTTTCTTCAGAACATTCATCTGCAGTTGTTTTGCAAAAATGTTAAGTCTACTATGTGAATGGGCCATGCTCCACAAAAGGCAGCTGGATTGGGCTACAGTCAAATGAAGTTGCAAAAATCATCATAACAAAACATAGTATTTAAACAGCCAACATAAAATGGAGGTAGAGACAACATATTTTAAAGTGAACTTCACCAGTGCAGTAGCATGGCAGGAAGAAGATACTCACAAATGCAAGATGTACTTACCAGCTTGTGACGTGAACTGGAGCAAGGCACTGTTGTATCCCACCGTAATTAACACAGACTGTTTTCCCACACAACAGTATTCAGTGTCTCCGTTAACCAAGCACTTAAACACACAGACTCCATCAGCTGAAGGGAAAAAAATACTTTAGAAAAATTTTAGCAGTTAAAAACAAGGCCATATAAAAAACTAGATGTGTCTTTTGATTAACAAAATACATAAGCATGTGTCTGAAGTACACAACTTGGTGAAAATACACTTTCTCTAACGTTGTTTTGTAGGCCAATTTTCCAGTGACCTACAGTTTCGATTCCACCTATCATCTACCATTTCTTGAAAGTGCCCTGTCCTCTGGAGAAAGAAAGAGAGCTGACTAAATTAATTTTTACCTGGATCCTAACAAAGTCTTAAATTAACATTTTTTCTACTTCTTTTCCTTCCATAACCCTACATGCCAATGTCCTAATATCCTCTAGAGATGCTGCTCTGGCAAATGAAATGGTAGGGTAAAGAGTCAGGGATGAATTACATTGACTAAATGATGAGCAGTAAACCAGCTTTTTCCAGTAAACACACACTATGTACCACACTAATATAAAAAAAAAGTGAGAAAAATAATGCAATTTTTCAGACAATGAACAACACATAAGTATTGTTCTTCAGAACTAGCAACACGAGAGAGCAAGCCAGTGTACTGTGCTCCTTGCAGGGGGGAATCCAATATCAGAGGTTTAAGTGGTGCAGTACATCAGTACACACTGTCTCAATATCAGCGTTGCAGCTGTCAGCAGGCAACTGTGTGAGCACATCAAGCAAGATGCACATTATCACTTTCAAAAACCTGAAAGAAGTCTGAAAGGGAACTTAACACACATGGCAGCTAAGCACATGGGAGACAATAGATAAAGTCTTTAAATTATTGGGGGGAGTGGATGTTGTATTATATGTATCTTCACCACTGAAGCAGCAAAGCCTCAGTGCTTAATATCCCTGGACCGAATGGTCATACATTTTAATCCACTTTGCTGACAAGTGTTTATTATGCTTCTCCCATGCGCATTTTATTCTTCTGGAGATAAATGATAAAACAAACAAACAAAAAACTACAGCAGAACTAGGAAAAGTAAAAGGTTTAAGGCAAAACAGAAACAAAAAGAGAACTAAAAGCAGTAGTTCACAAATTGGCAGTAACACAGAAAAGTTATGATGTAAGGGAATTAGAAGTTAAGGAATGGGTTAAAACAAGGTCTATTAAGAGCTGCTAGCTAAACAATGCATACTGCTTGCGTAAAATTTATTGTGCCTGCCAAGGGAGAAAGGGAGGATACAGGACTACGGATAAAGGGAAGATACAGGACTATGGATAAAGGGAGGCAAGGACACAGCACTACTGATAAAGGTGGCTGTGCCCGCTCCTTGGGGCCCAAACCAGTGGGAACCAGCCTTGTGACTGGACTGTAGCCAAAGAACTAGAGAGCATGCTCAGCACAAAGGGGTAAAAAGTTCAAGCCGAGGAAGACCTCTGACTTCATCCTTGGAGACCCCTGCCCACGACCACCAGGAAGCACTACGCAGGCGTAATAATACACACCAGAGGGTTGTGCTGCCATTCAGCGAGACCTTGATAGGCTGGAGAGTTGGGCGGGGAGAAACTTAATGAAATTCAACAAGGGCAAGTGCAGAGTTTTGCATCTGGGGAAGAACAACACCATGCACCAGTACAGGCTGGGGGCTGACCTGCTGGAGAGCAGTGTAGGAGAAAGGGACCTGGGGGTCCTGGTGGACAGGAGGATGACCATGAGCCAGCAATGTGCCCTTGTGGCCAAGAAGGCCAACGGCATCCTGGGGTGCATTAGAAGGGGGGTGGTTAGTAGGTCAAGAGAGGTTCTCCTCCCCCTCTATTCTGCCTTGGTGAGGCCACATCTGGAGTATTGTGTCCAGTTCTGGGCCCCACAATTCAAGAAGGACAGGGAACTGCTTGAGAGAGTCCAGCGCTGAGCCACTAAGATGATTAAGGGAATGGAACATCTCCCTTANCAGAGCACTGGAACAGGCTGCCCAGAGAGGTTGTGGAGTCTCCTTCGCTGGAGACATTCAAAACCCGCCTGGATGCGTTCCTGTGTGATGTACTCTAGGTGACCCTGCTCTGGCAGGGGGGTTGGACTAGATGATCTTTTGAGGTCCCTTCCAACCCTAGAATTCTGTGATTCTGTGATTCTGTGATATGAAAATGACTTTTAAACTCATTATAATACAAAGCGGTGACAGGTCATGAATATGTATAGGCATGTTAGGTAATACACTGAATATGTAACATGTAACTACATATATACTGAGTAGTGTTGCTGAGGGGTGCGCATGTCTTTGGAGGATTGATCCCCCATGCGTCCCAGTGCTGAATAAACATACCTACTTTACAACTCACGAGTTGTGGAGTCTTTCTGTAAATCAATTATATATTGCAATATACTAAAAAATGTGCAAGAGGAAAAACTGAAGGAAAGCCAGAATGAAAGGGAAGCAAATGCACACCATGAAAAGAGACGTAATAAATAAATTATTATTAAAAGCTCAGTACAAAGATAATAATACACTGCTGAGTTGTTATTCTGCCAGCAATGTTTGAAGGACCAGAGTGAGAAGGCATACATAGACACACACCACACAGGCACCCAGTGCATTTTTTTAATCTTAAACTTCACAGTATTTTTTGTGATGAGAAGTGAACAGAGAGAGTGACTCTGTGACATAAAGAGAGAAAGACTACTGTATTGTGTTCCACATGTCAAGCAAAGTTTATTCAGGCAAAAAACGCTGTAAATAAAAAGTATATGTCCCACCTGAGCTGAGACACTTTTACATCTGCACACTCATTTGTACTAGTAGCCTCTTCCATAATTTAGGCCTGTAAACAACCTGAAGGCATACAACTGGGCTTGCTACAATTTGCCACCATTTTCTATTTAATAGAAGGCACACTCAGCCTTCTACTCCCTGGGCTGGACAGAGCCTGCTCCCCTGGTGCACCCTTTTTGTACACCATGCGCTGCACTTCCCTAACAATACAGGGTTACTACAGTTTGCCAAAGCATTTCATAGGTTCGCGAAGTGGTTGGCACATGGAATTCTGGTGTCCCAGAAGTCCCAGATGAAGCATATGTCTTTTTAAGCTTCCTAAAATGCAAGCTTTTCTTCCACTCATAAACATTAATGCCATCTCCCACACGGACTTTTAAAAATATACATGTACTGCATCAGCTATTTAGAATACTCAATACTAAGAAAACACTCAAACTAATTGTAAAAGAAATATACTTTCACTGTGCAGCAATATAGAACTGAATCAACCCATTTCTAGCTCACACTGTCTATCAGCAGACACATGAAACTGTTTTTTTACCTGTGTCTCAGTTCATTCATACTGATCTGCAGGGCAGGGCAATCCCAAACATGGATACAGGCTGCGCAATGACTGGACTGAGAGCAGCCCTGCAAAGAAAGACTTAGATACATTGGTGGATGCAAAACTGAATATCAGCCAGCACTGTGTTTACAGCCCAGAAAGTCAACCATATGCTGGGCCACATCAAACGAAGTGTGACCAGCAGGTTGAGGGAGGTGATTCTGTCCCTCTACACCACTCTTGTAAGACCCTACCTGGAGTACTGTGTCCAGTTCTGGAGTGCCCAGCATAACAAAGACATAGACTTGCTCAAGTGGGTCCAGGGGGAGGCCATGAAGACAATCAGGGGGCTGGAGCACCTCCCATATAAGGACAGGCTGAGAGAGTTGAGGTTGCTTGGCCTAGAAAAAAAACAGAAGGCTCCAGGGAGACCTTTTAACAGTCTTCCAGCACCTGAAGAGAGCCTACAGGAAAGCTGGAGAGGGACTATTTACAAGTGTTCAAGATCAGGTTAGACAGAGCTTTGAGCAATGTGGTCTAGGGGAAAGTGTCCCTGTCCATGGAAGGGGGCTTGGAACTAGATGATTTTTAAGATCCCTTCCAACTCAAATCATTCTGTGATTTTATGATTGTATCAATTTTTTTTTTATACCAGAGGCCCAAAATGGGATGTTTATTCAGCCTGATGATGGCTTTGGGAGGACCTAACACCTACATGTAGGTCTTTGAGAATATGGAGTCAGGCTCTTTACTGATGTGGCCAGTAGGAGAACACAAGACACGTTGTAGCTAAAGCAGAGGGCCTATTACCCCATTAAAGCAGAAGCACACTAAACAGGCATGGGCTTATTTTGAACTCGAACATAAGCACATTGATATAGCATAGCTGTATAAGCAGTTTTGTAGGCAATGGTCTTGTAAATAACAGTATTGCCACTGGTAGGAACAGGCCACAGGCCTAATGCAGACTGGGAAAGCCTTTTTGTCATATAGATATACACCTGGCAATACATACAAAAGTACAAGTTATCTTTACAGTGATTATATCAAACTAAACAAATCCTTCAATACTTAGCACAGTATTGCTCAATAACTGTGTTAACAGACAGCCATCCCAAAGCAAACTGATTATCACCATATGAGAACTGAACAAGACCCTGCAAAGCATGGGAAACTTTATCTCTCAATAGATATTAATCTGTTCTCAGGACAGTCAAACACTATGGTAGTCATTCATAGGTTACATTTAATTCAGGGTAAAGATCATTTTCCAAGCCCAGGAAAAACAGCACTTTCAAAGAGCTAGAAGGTAGTCAAAAGCCTGGAAAGAGCCTTAAGGCTGCTTCTTCCTTAAGTGAATGATCAGTAACCTCTGGAGACGAGGCTGATCTGAAGTGAAACAGAATCCTAAACTTGGATGGATGTATGAAAAGAAACATGCAATCTGAACTTGGGTCCTATATTGCTAAAGAAACCTAACGTACATAGAATCTGCTGAAGAATATCAGTTGTGTCATTGAGAAGGTTCTTGACAGAAAATAACTGGGAATATCTGGAGAAAGAAAAAAAATAATTGGGAGCTCATCTAAACATGCAGACAGACATACTAAAGTGCTTTAACTTTTATTTCTATTTATGTCTTTCTAGAAATGTGTGTGTGTGTATACATAAAGAAGTGTGTAAATATATATAAAATGTTATGTGTGTATATATTAAAAATAATTACTACCTGTATGGGTTGTACTTATTTAATTTCCCAATACACAGTTACAGTGATCACACTAAGATCATACCAAACAGGTCATATCATAGGAGCATTAAGTACTTCAAGCTTTGCTGGTTGCTTGACATTCACAAACTATAATATGCATTGTTTATACCCAGGACAGTGATACAGTGGCCAAAAACGTAAGGCAGTAACACTCTGTTCTTCAGTTCAGCTCCTTGAAATTAGACCCTTTACCATTAATTCAATGTCTCAGTGTGTATTTGATTTTATTTACAATACAGGCTACTACAGGAGGGTACCAAAGACTTTTCCTTTACTCTTGTTCCAATAATCAGCATTAAAAAAATAAAAATGAAATTTTCCTCACTACTAAGCCTATGGGAACAAGTCACATACAGCACCTTCTCTGTTGGCAAGTGAAATTAGTTCCTTTCCATATGTCTTTATGCTTATTCAACACGTGAAAGAGGTTTTACCAGAGTTTACTACAAGGATTCTTTTTTTGCTTCTTCCTACTATGCTGTTGTGCATATAGATACAACCTTACAACTGAAATGGATTTATGAGAAATGTGTCATGAACATACAGAATTTAAAAATCTGTGGAATCATGGAGGTGGTCTTAGTGGGGTTTAAGAAAGAATTTAAGAAAATGAAATGGAAAAGAAAAAAACTGCATTACATTCAGAAACAAAACAAAATAGTTTCTTTCCATGTAGAGAAGGAGCTTTGCACACTTTTGTGAGAAAAGGTGATATAATAATGCTGTCTGTTTCCGATTTACCATATCATTGTTGAGCTTGCTTGGTAATCTAGGTGCCTCATATTTGTTTTCCACCATAAGATCTAGGCTGATAAGAGGAGAGATGCCTGGGAAGGGGATTATGCCACTGGAATGGAGAAAACTCTTGTAATCAAAATCTGACCTAATAAAAAGTTCTTATGCTTTTTGCCCTGTTAGACTCTTTTTCCTTTTGTAAATGAAGTGGGAAGAGTATGAGTGAAAACATCTCATTCTGGCACCTGGGCTTCTGCAGCTGGCCAGTCTAAAAAACAGCCTCCTTGCTTGGGCTTCCCCTGTGTTTCTCAAGGCAACCTGGCTCAGTGGCAGAGAGCATCCTATCTTGTGCAAAGCCAAAGAGTAGTGCACGATGGCATCAAACAAACTGAAAAAGGCACAAAACCAAAAGATGACTGTGTATGCAAGAGGAATAAAGTGAGAGGGAAAAGCAAAGAGAAGTCAGCTCTCTTAAGACTGGAGGGGAGTAATGGGCTCTGTCCAGATGATTCCTTCTAGTTCCTTGGAGCACTGTTTAGGATTTGAGAGAGGCCTCCCTATGTTGCCTTTAAACCATATAAGTTTTGTGTGTCCTTTGAAAGAAAAAGACATGCTGTTCTGAAATGCTGAATTTCCCCCCCCAAGCTTAACCTAAAGCTACTGTGCTATGCTACAGATGTTCCAATAGCTGGAAAGTAAGGGGGTTTCTTCAATGGTTTTATTTCTTCTATTTACAATAAAATCATCAACCCTTTTACAAAGTGGTTTTTTATAGCGCAGTGTGTCATAAGAATATCCTGAAATCTATCCTAGTGAGAGAGAGAGCATGGGGCCCATGGGGCAAGTAGGCTTGATGTTTTTCGGTAGTATATAGACCTTGGGGCATGCTCCACCCAAAATGGATATTAAATTATTTTAAAAGTCAAGCTGAGGAAACAGGGGTTATCACAGAGTATGTCTGGTATCTGAGAGTCAAAAGCAGTACTATCAGCAGTGTCCTTGTCCACCTGACTTCATTAACAACCTACTAGTCCTATTAAAGTCTTCTGTAGTTGTTGACTGTTGCAGCTGTGCAGTGAGCTGTCATATTCAGTGCGCTGCAAAAGCAGCAAATAGAAATGGTATCGATTTTGTGTACTGAGTTTGAAATGTGTTATTTTCTTTTTCCATTTTTACTGAGGGGGGTGGATAAAAAGTGTTTCCCTTACCTTTCAAATACTTCTGCAGGGTATAATATTGGCCAACATCTTTATTGCCTTGAGTCTTGATACCAAAATACAGTTTAGTATTGAGTCTGGTGCTTTTCTGTCTTTTTTTGTTGATCTGAAATAACACAGCATTATGCTGCCTGTCTGTCAAGATAAAGAAAGAACTGTACAGATCTGTATATGGTGGATACATTTTTACTGATGCTGTTGTACTATATAGTTTACAGGTTGGCAGGAGGAAAGATTCCAGCATCTGTGGAGTAATACGTTGGGCTTTTTTTGCCCAATACTGCTATGAGTAGTACTTCAAGATTAATCAGTGTTAAAAGTACAGACATGTTTTTGTAACTCCTTTGCGATATGCTTAGCTTTGAACTTTAGACCAATACCATTGTAGTCTTTCCACAACTCAGTCACTTACTAGTCAGCATCGGGCTCTCCATATCTAGTTACACTCACATTTCTGTATTTGAGAAAAATGTGAATGCTTATCCCAAAATCTGATCTGGAAAAATAATATTTTAAGTGACTTTTTGACAAAATGTTTACTATGTAATAGCTGCTGAATCACAGCTCACAGTAAAAAAAAAACAACAAACAACACTACAGAGGTTATTTTCAAGTGAAGGCCCAGCCTTCCAAGTTGTAATTAAAGTTTATTAGTACACTTCAATGGGCCCTTCCCATGACACCTCAAAGGGGAATGGGCTGCCATAAGTACACAACAGCTGCATGTCAAAATGTGTCATAGCAAAGACACAGACCTGTCACCAAAAGTGACTGGGGGCTGGAGCACCTCTGCTATGCGAAGGGGCCAAGAGAGTTAGGGTTGTTCAGCCTGGAGAAGAGAAGGCTCCAAGGAGACCTTACTGTGGCCTTTTAGTAGTTAAAGGGGGCTTATAAGAAAGGCAGAGACAGACTTTTTACCAGGATCTGTAATGATAGGACAAGGGGCAATGGTTTTAATCAGAAAGAGGGTAGATTTAGGTTAGATATTAGGAAGAAATTCTTTACTATGAGGGGATGAGACACTGACACAGGTTGCACAGGGAAGTCGTGGATGCCCCCTCCCTGGCAGTGTTCAAGTCCAGGTTGGATGGGGCTTGGAGCAACCTGGTCTGATGGGAGGTGTCCCTGCCCATGGCAGGGGGGTTGGAACTGGATGAGCTTTAAGGTCCCTTCCAACCCAAACCATTCTGTGATTCTGTGATACTTTGGAATGATATATTTACTGTTCACAGTAGCTGATTAACAGGCTGTACAAGCCTAGTTACATTCATCAATCTACACTGAAAGTAAAATAGAAGATCAGATTACAGGAAGGTAGTTGTATGTCTGCACAATTTTCTGATAGGAGTGCCCTGTAATTACTGTACACTAATCACCTTGTGTGAAGAAACTTCTAAATGTGATGATTGAGTGCTTTAGAAGTGGTAATCAGATGCTCTGGGGGCAAGTATTTTTATCCAGAACAGGGTAGGTTGTATGATTCAAAATATGTTTTCTTAATGCCAATACGTTATGTGCTATGGACAGCCACTACATCTGTTATGTTTCCAATATTAGATTCTGAGGAAACCAGCACTTTTTTTGGAGGTAATAAGTTATTTGTTAGCCATACATTTCTAAGCAGTTTACAATAAGTGGATTGGTTTTCTAAGTGTTTTGTGGGTGAGAAAGGAGCTCTCACTGTGTGCAGGACTCATGTTGCATGACTGAAGACAAATGGGCTTGGGGCTTTATGCGGGAAACTCTTCTGCCATTATTTGAGGAGGTTTAAGGTCCTGAACATAAAGGCTCAAAATCAGTAAAGTAAATAAGATTGAAGTAAACTAAAGTATATTTAGTGTAAATACCTTCCTATTGCAATGAAACTATTTTCTATGTGTTATTTATGGTATTTACTGTATAAGCTTTGAAATACTACACATCTGATTAAAAGCTTAAAAGTTTAAAAAACACTTGGGTTCACATCAGGAAAAAAAACACACTATGTAATTTCTTTTTCTTAGACTGCTACTATTTCAATAGCAAAATCCTTCAAGATTCAGACATATGCATCATCAGTCATGAGAAAATGCATTCACCCCACAGAAGTATAAGAACTCAAGGAATGTAAGATTTAACAGCTGCAGGGTTTCCCTGCCAGTTCTCCCCATCCCATCCCCCATGACAAAATATTTTTCCTTTAAGATTTTCCTGGCTGTGGTGGTTAACAGGAAGAATATGCTTACATTAATTTAATAATTACTGCTAATTAGCTCTAGAACAAAGATAACCTGACACAGTTATCTTCTCCTGTATGCCTTTCAGTTGTTTGGGTTGTTTTGTTCCCTAAATTTGTGTTCCATTTTGAAGGCAGATCAGCACCTACTGCACGCAGCTGACTAATGACAGAAACAAATTTCCAAGCAACTGATATCCTTCAACACTGCCTTGTCTTTTACACTGATGCAAAGACAAAATGAAAGAAATAGAGCCTCCCTGATAGTGGACATCAAATATGCCTACTTACTAATCACCTATATCACAGACCTGTTCCTTCAGCTGCTTCATGACACACTTTAAAACACCAAACACAACAAAGAATGTTTACCCCACACAACTCAGTGCAATGTAAACATCCCTCAGCAACAGTTGACAGAAGCTGGTACACTCACACAGCAAAAGACATCTTCCAAAGACACTGACTGAAGTCTGAAAGTTATTTACAGGCCACACAGTCTTGAGTTAATTTGTAGCCTGACCTTTTGAAGGCATAGCTGGTTTTTACCATGCACCTGTCAGGGTGCTGGTCTGTCAGCCTCAAAACAGAGCTCTGACTTTATCTGCAGTCATGCAGCTTAACAAATAAAACATGTAATCACAAGCAGATCAAGAGTCATCAGTTGCAAGTGGTGTAAAAAGAATACTGTGGTACAGAACAGTTAGTGCCAATTTTAAAAGAGTATTCCTATTTACTCATGCAGCCGCCAGCAGACTGTCACATTGCAATAACAAGAGACTAGAACAAATTACCTCTTCTAATTATTGGTGTAACCAACACCTCCAAGTTTCAAAAGCATAACTCAGTTTACTTAAAAAAAAACCCAAAACAAAACAAAAAAACAAACAACCAAAAAACTGAGACAGGAGGACAAGCTGGTATTTAGAATCATGGGCTCTTAATATTTTTCTGATATGCAAGTCACCTCATCCAAAAACCCAGCCCTCCCTGTAATCTCACTAGTGATACCCCTTCTAAGTATTAACTGCACCATTTAAAGCCTCATACGTGACTAAATCTGGCACCCAGAAGGTGTAAAGAATCCCTGTGACATGGATTCACAGTGATGATGATTTAGGACAACTGACCTCTTGGTATCCTGACTGTCTTGGATGTAGTTTGTAAAGGCAGTCAGAGCTCTTGCAAGTATTCTGAAACAACTACCATGGGAGCATGATATGAGGCACATAATAGGAGATCTATTTAATTGTACTACAGCAACCTTTAGAGACATCAGATACTTAAAAAGAAATATTTATTTAGATAGATAGTAAACTAGAAGTGCTGTGAGTCTGAGAAATTTCTCAACTATACACTAGTATCTCTAAAAGTATTAGAGTTTCTTTTCTGCTATAAACAGTCACAGTTTCATTAAATTCGAATCAGCAAGCATTAATCTCAGATTACTGTGATAAATCAATGAAATTTAGAGACATATTAGCAATAAAGCACTGGGCTTTCAAGGATAGGATACAAAGATAGGATACAAAGAATACAATGGCAGTGTTTGAGCTACTTCCTTGTACTTTTAAAGGCCTTAGAGTAAGAAAATAAAGAATAGCATTCATAATACCTCATACTGCTAGTTGCAGATTGGTTTCACACTGCTGCTGTCTACTCAGCTTGACATTTAATGAGCCAGTGCATCTTCTTTATACAAAAACATCTTGGAGGGGAAGAGCCTGGTGTAAAGTTACCAGATTTGCAGACAGAGAAGGCCACACTTGTATTCTCACTTGCAACTCCTTTTCTTTTCTTGTTACATTATATATTTACTTTTACCTTATTTTTGCTAATTTTAAGGCCACACAGTTCTGAGAGCATCATTAGATTTCAACTGTAGTTTTGCATAAATACTAAGTGGGAAAGGACAATTAAAAGCCTCTATGTCACCTGCACATCAGATGTCACATGAATTATATGTATAAAATACTAACTATGTTGTCTGCTCAAACTTCCTCTAGCAACTGATTTCTCACCACTAAGAAAATGAAGATTTCCACATGGAAAAGTAAATAGTGAATGATATCAGTTCTGTTGTTTAGAACTATTGGCAGTGATTGCCCTCTACCAGCACACCGAGGCCTCTGATGCTAGTGCTATCTGTGCAATGCATGTGAACATACACTGTAAGAATATAAGCATTCATATTAGTAATACATTTTCCACCATATCTGAACCAGATACTTTTGAATTTCAGCTACTAAATTATTTATTTTATTTTTTTTAACCTCCTAATGTTTTAGGATTTAAAACTGGTCTCAGTATGGGATTGGAAAAAAATTACTCAGTATACTGAACTGCAAGGTACTGCACAGGGGGGAACTAGGAAAGGGCTTAGTAAAAGTGTGGAGTTTCTCTCTTGTGGTTAATGATTCGTATCTAGCCTAGCTCAACAGTATCTGAAGCTCTCCATCCTGAACATTTTGTTACAACTGAGTTGGTGGAACTGGACTAGCAATGACGAATTTTCCAAGCAGTAAAGTTTTAATTAGCACCCTTGTCTTGGAGTACAAATAGAACACATTGTCCTGGAGTCCAACAATGCTGCATACTTTCCCTTTTATGTATTTTTTAAAAAGCTAAATATGTAGCCTGTAATACCAGAACTTATTAAGACAAAAGGCAGTGGGGTTTCTCTACAGCAGTCATATCCTACGAAAGTCTATACTCCTTACTGACCATCCAGCTTGTCTGCAGCTTGTCTTCTGCCACAGATGGAACATGATCAGCACATTTGAAGTCAATATGAATTTTTCATATGCTTCTAGGGGCACAGAGCTGCCTCCTGAAGTGTAGGTGACATCTTTAACCAAAAAAAATACAGCATTATTAACAAGTAAAAATTTGGTATCCTTTTTCCTAGAGTTCAAAAGTTGGAACTCAGAGAGGCACCTCTTAAGGAAGATGTGAAGGATTTTAAACAAATATAAGTAATGATGTAAGAATACAACAGACTTTCCTTGAGGCTTTCACTTATTTCCAAAATTCGAGGCCATCCATAGAAACTCAAATCAGGAAAAAATACTCCCCCTCTTTCTACCTCCCTCACTCCAAACTATGAGGTACAGCCAATAACCCATTCCTAAAAGATACTGGGGTTTTTTGTTTTCCCTAGTGACCTCTGGCAAAACAAATTAATGAGTGAAGAGCTGGTGTAATACCTGCTTCTACAGAACTTGCATTTTAATGCAGAAACACATGGATGCTGCAGCTTCAATAGCTCTAAAACCTGTTTCATATTAAAAGCACCATGACTGAGTGCAGTGTCTTCTACTTCTGTTAGATAAGGGGGACTTAGATGTGTTTTATTCTTTGGAAGCTTAAATCCTGTCTGTGTTTACATCTGTGATATTTATAAAGGACAAAAAAATTACAGTAATACATCAAAAGAAGGAACAAAAATCAATACAAGATTCCAATGATTTTAACAGTATGCTTCTAAAATATTCAAGGAAGTTTCTTTTAATTGTCTAAAATGCTGTCAGATGAAGTGGGGAAAAAATACTTCAAAGAAACAGTAGCTAATGGTCTTTCAGAGCAACTAAACAAAAATATAACCAAATTAAATTAGAGCTGCTGCGGCTAGGAGAAGCTGCCAGACATGGCCAAATTTTAAAGCCTGCAATTAGAACTTCACTGGCCTTAGTTTAAGATAACCACCTGTCTACATACTAATTATCACAGGAAAGGGAATCCAAAAGGACTCCCAGCCCTGGAGAAGCCACCACACTGCTACATTTGTATCTTGTGACACAGCTATCTGCTCTTAAACTTTCTTTCATCCAAGTGCCCATAGTGAAAGGACAAGAGAAAACAGACTTAAATTGCAGCAGGGGAGATTCAGATTCAACATTAGGAAAAAAATCTCTTTACTGTAAAGGTGATTGGGTATTGGAATAGGTTGCCCAGGGAGGTGGTGGAGTCACCGTCCCTGGAGGTGTTCAAGAGGTGTCTGGAGGTGGTGCTGGGTGATACGGTTTAGTGGTGATGTAGGTAGATGGTTGGACTGAATGATCTTGAAGGTCTCTTTCAGCCTTGATGATTCTATGACAAGTAGGTTGCAGCCCACAATTGTCTCTTGATCTCCTGGGAAGAAAGTGTCCAGGAAGTGTTCCTAGAAGTTCTCACTACTTATACCAGAACTTTTGCAATTATGTTATCATCATTTTATAAACCAGTTATAAATCACATTTTCAATATCTCAGCCTCCCAAAGCAATGCACTATGTCAGTCAACAGGATTTATTCTTTTCAGCAGCCTCAAAAATATTTTGACCCAAGGCTAGAGTTCTGTCAGCATCAGGCAGCTACCTTTCAAGAGCAGTTTTGCAGACCACATTTTCATTTCCAAATCAGTAGTGAAGAACCACCACAGAAAATCAGTAGGACCAGGTGATCATCTATCTTATAGACACTTTAATTCCACAAGAGGCTTCAGTCTCCAGTTGTCCTTGAGTTCACAGCTCACCAGAAACCAGTGACTCCTTCATGAACACTTCTCTTAAATGGCTGTAACTCCAGCTCAGTCCTGACCCCGCTGCAAAGCATCCAGAAGTATACTCACCTGCTGCCTTTGGCACCTGTACTTTAGGAAGTTCAGTGTCTCTTCCCACTCTACATATATGAATATTCTTGCTTTCTCCTGTTCCATAGCTGAAACAGATCCACTGCCTGATACAGCATAATCTTCCATTCTTCCTTGTTTTAATACCCTGTACTTATTTGTCAGTTCATCTCTCAGGATGATAATGAGTTGTTCCACCTACCGAGAAATTCTACTGCTTCAGGGTCCTTTTTGGTGAACAGAGTAATTGTATTGATATCCCTCGACTTTAGACACTGTATTGCCTCAATGTGCATCCAAGTGAAATGGAAATGTTAAGGCTTGAGCTGGTTACACTGCCAGTAATGAGTGAGAACTTCAGCAGCCAGTCAACCCCAGCAGAAGACTCTTACATGTTTGCCCTTACAATCACTCTGAGTATCAGCAATATACTACATACCATACACTGTGCTATGAAATGTAGTCTACTTTCTTACTTAGGTCTATACTCAGTTACTATTACTACATTACAGACAAAACCAGAACAGCTTCAGACAAATTCAGCAGTGATAGGTGAAGTAAAAAACCTATAGATAAACTGAATGCTGTAACAAGTGTAAGAATGGAGTCCTGATGGACAGTCAGATCCCACATCTGCGGTCAGAGTAATTTTTGACCAGACAGTTTGACCAGGAGTATTTTATCTCTTTAAAATACTCATAAAAAGTGCATGTCTCATCCTCCAGAAAAAATATTTCCTGAAAAATATTCTCCTACTGGAGATAAGTAGATGGTATCCTAAACTAGAACTGGTGGCGGTTTTTTGTTTTGGTCTTTGTTTCAGTTTTTTTGTTCTGTTTTGTTTTTAGTAACCAGAAGAGAAACAGCAACCTCTCTTCAAGATGTGTTTAAAGAATCAAAATAACTACAACCAAATTGGGTTTTTTTCCAAACATGCCCAATACACAGCTCTGGGAGACATACTCAGGTAGAAAGTTTAAAAAGTAATTATCATCACTTCAACATGAAGTATGGAGGAAAAAAAAAGTCAACACTTCAAATTCTGTCAATAATGTGAAAAAGGCACCACAGTATGACAGGTTCTATTCAACTTTTGTAAGAAAACAGTTTTTCTTTTCACAGCAAAATTGTCCCTCCTAGGTGAGACAACATAAATAATAGTAAGATCATTCTAATTAGTAGATATTCATTGGCAGTACTACATTGGCACTACACTGACAGTACTAATAATAGGGTATGTCATCTAGACATATGCAGACTTTTTCTCTCATCTAATACACAAAGTATTCAAGCATCAAGTTACTGAACTACCAGATAACACTAAAAAGATTTGTGTTACGCATAGGGTCTCATAGGGTACAGCTCAAACGCCTTCATATGAGAGGAAAAAGATGAAAGAAGACAGCTTGTACCTCAAAACAGACTTGCAAAGTTCCCCTCTTAGTAACAACAATATACTGATGCACTCTCATTCAAAACATACCAAATAGGTATTTGGTAAACTATGCTCCAGTGTGTTGGGCAGTAAACCAAAATATATTCCCTCTATATTATCAAAGTTTTCAGTTGTGTACCATGTGAATCCTTCCAGTTGATAAAAACAAACCCCAAGGCCAAACAACTGATAACTTTGAATTTCACTGTGCTTCCAGCAGGTCTTTTATTCCCACGCATGCAAGAATCAGCATGTATGAAATGAAAGACTGAGAGAACCACAACTACAAACCAGTCTTCAAATTAATACAAGGCAAGACAGAAGGATGTCTCAACTGTGATTAGTGGTCATTTTTTGTCACCCATGCTTTAAATGACATGTTAAATCACTGATAGTACAAGCAAATACCCAGTATCAACTGGCATATGAACTGATTTACTTACGCTGCTGACAGAAAAGCAAACACAACTGCAATCCATCTATTTCAGCAATGCTTTCAGAAATTACTGAGGTCACTTTTGAAAAATCAAAGCCACAACAGGTATTGTGTGTCTAGAACTGCTCAGGATTGGTCTCATATTCATCTCTCTCACTGAGAGCATTTCTAATTACTTTCTATATGGTACAGCATTTTCAGTTTTTTCTCCTGTCCTCCTGCCACACAGATTCAGCAAGTTTGTTGTAAAATGCTACTAGCCTGCAAAGATACAGAACTGAAAGAACGATTGCTTTTCAGAAACTCAATAAAGCGTGCACTTGCAGACACCACTAGTGGACCTTAAGGCAGCCTACTTACAAGCAGCAGAGCCAGAAGGCACTGTTTCAGGGCTAAGTGCTGCCCTTTTGGAGCAGTTTGGATCTCTCCAGCAGCTCAGCGCATCCCGAGGCCCCGCTGTGCTCCACTGTGCCCTCAGCACAGCTGCACATCTGGCTGCAGCAGAAGAAAACCAAACGTAGTTCTGCTCACACAAGAACAGAGTGGCTTCTTCACCTCCTTCCCTGTCCAGTTCTGACATTTTGTCTCCCATTTGGCTCCGTAGCAAGGAATCAAGTCGAGAATCCTTCAGACCAGAGGGACCGACCTCTTCTGATCACCCCTGGCTGAAGTTAAAACTCAACAACGCTCAAGAACGAAGACGAAGAACGACCCTGACATGCCAGGTCCTGCCCGTCCGCGGAAGCGCCGCGGTGCTGCCCAGGGGCAGGTGTGCCCTCACCGGCCGACACAGCGGCGGCGCAGCCGGGCGGCCCGGACCGGCGCCGCTCGCTGCCTGCGCGACCCCCAC